>CAUYPK010013639.1:0-103297 GCA_963574355.1 Loris lydekkerianus | reverse complement strand
TTGTGGGTTAAATAGTTCAGTGGAATACAGTTCAGTTCAGCCGCCTACCTCTTCAGCTCAGCCGCGACTTGTGGACTGAGCTGAAGCACCGCCCCCTCAAGCAGACGGCAGAAGATGACTGGAGACTACATGCATTTG
The DNA here is from genome assembly GCA_963574355.1 of Loris lydekkerianus. Lineage (NCBI taxonomy): Eukaryota > Metazoa > Chordata > Mammalia > Primates > Lorisidae > Loris > Loris lydekkerianus. The sequence continues at coordinate 103,159 of CAUYPK010013639.1, read as the reverse complement.
ATTAGGTGTGCGCACACCGAATCAAATAACCTGTATGACCTGAGTATAAGCCCGAGTTCAGGTTTTTCGGCACAAAATTTGTTAGGTGCACGCACACCAAATCAAATAACCTGTATGACCCGAGTATAAGCCCGAGTTCGGCACAAATTTTGTGCCGAAAAAACTCGGCTTATACTCGAGTATATATGGTCAGTGACACGTGTTAATTATCACCAGAGAGAAAGGATGAGCCCTCTGAGGGGCCACATGCAGGTGCAATTCTACATGTGTCCAGAATGGAATTTCTTTATCTATTTGCTAACTCTGCTTTGATTAATACAAACCACAAGTGACAACAAAAGAGAAAAAAAGGGGGTCGGGGCAGGTAGTGAGGCTAATGGCATCTGAGTTGGTCCTGCTCCAAAATGGTTAGAATGGGGGATTATAATTTATAAAGATGAGAAAACTGTGTTGCCTAGGATCTGCTCCCTTTTCACCCCTAATCACTATCATCATCAAAAATCATACCTGGGGCTAGAAAGGGCACAGCCACTTTCTTACCATTTGTGGAGCCAAATTATCCACAGTTTTCACTGTTACTCACTTGGAGGAGCCTGACCTCAAACTATGTTAATAACCTGAAACCCCAATGAATGACAATGCTGTGTGGTACAGCAGGGTCTACATGTCCCGATGGCACTCACAACACTGCCCCATAAATTTCTGGTGTTTGGATACTTGGATTCTCTTTCCAACGACCTAAAAGCTCCTTGTTAAGAGGATAATAGTCAATTCAGTCTTCATAGCCCCTCACTGTGTCTGAAAAAGCCTAGAAGCTCTGTAAGCATGTTGAGTGAAGAAGAGAATTGTAGTAGATCCCAGAGGGCCTGGGAGTAGGGCTTTTAAAATAATTAGAAAAATTGAAGGTTAGCAAAGATGAGACGCAGATGAGATGAAAGTATTTATAAATCTTCTATTCAATAAGGGACTCATGTCCAAAATAAATAAAGAACTCTCAAAATTCAATAAGAAAACAAACAACTCATTTAAAAAAGAACTAAAAGATTTTAACAGACACTTCATCAAAGGAGATGTACATATTGGTATTGAAAATACCAAATGTTGGTGAAACATGCAGCAGCTGGGCTCTCTCATTCACTGACGAGGGGAAGGAAAAATTGAGTAAAGCCGCTTTGGAAGACAGTTGGCAGCTTTTTCTTGAGTTCAACTACACTGACCACACCCCCTAGCAATATCAATCCTAGGCATTTACCTATGAAAAATGGACATTTATGTTCAGATAAAGTCTGTACATAGATGTTTATAGCAGCCTGAATCATAAGGGCCTCAAACTTGAAGCAATCAAATGTCCTTCAGCCAATGAATGAACAAACCGTGGTGTATCTCTCCAACAGAATACTGCTCAGCAGCATGGGTGAATTTGATACACACGACAGTGTGGATGTAGTTCAATTAAATTATGCTAAGTGGAAAAACCAAGTCCTGTTTGATCCCATCCATCTGACATTCTGGAAGAAACAGAATACAGATGCACAGATCAGTGTTTGAGAGAACTGACTGCACAGTGACAGCATCAGATACAGTTGGGGGGATAAGGGAATATTTCCACATCTTAGTTGTGGTAGTGGTTACATGCTTGCATGCATTTGTCAAAATCCATAGACTTCTTCCATCAAAAAACTCAATTTGACTACAGGTGGCCCCAAGTTGTAAACATCCAACTGACATACTTAGGAACCGAGGCTATTCCAGGTAAATGTACTTGTTCCAACTTGCATACAAAGTCACCTTAAGAACAAAGCTACAGAAGCTATCTCGTTTGTAACCCAGGAACTGCCTATATGTGTAAATAAGAGTGACTAAAAAATAAAAATTAATTTTAAGGGCTGAGTGCAGTGGCTCACGCCTGTAATCCTAGCACTCTGGGAAGCCAAGGGGAGGGAATTGCCTGAACTCATGAGTTCAAGGCAAGACTGAGCCAGAAGAGACCTGGTCTCTGAAAATAGCTGGGCATTGTGGTGGGCACCTATAGTCCCAGGTACTTGGGAGGCTGAAGCAAGAGAATCGCTTGAGCCCAAGAGTTTGAGGTTGCTGTGAGCTGTGACACCATAGAACTCTACAGAGGGCGACAAAGTGAGACTCTGGTTAGGGAAAACAAAAAAAAGAATTTTAAAAGGTACAGTTCCTGCCTCTTGATTAGAGACTTGGCTTTAGTTGTAACAAGTAGGAGGGGACAATGATTTGTCCATAGGCCCGTTTCGCACTGCTCTTTCCTACCCATCTCTATCGTCAAATCACACTCATCCTTCAAAGATTAAATTGAACACTAGGCCTCCAGACACAGATGGCTGCTCTCAGTTTGAAGCAATTTCTCTCAATTCCAAACCACCAGAGCAGTTTGTCTGGGCCTGTCCTCTGACACTAACCACTTTCTGCCTTGCATAATTGTTATTTAAGTTGGTGAGTGACGTCCTCCTAGATCGTGAGCTCAGAGACAGGGCCTGGGTTCTGCTCACCCAGCACAATGTCCAGCACACAAACTTTGATGGATAAGTTTCTAAATGGGGTGGGATGAGGAAGCTCATGGGAGAAACATCAATAACGGCAGAAAATAAAAAGTCAATGCTTCCTCAGACCTCCTGACATACATGATGTGTTCTCCTACTCAAAATAAACAAATAGCCTGTGTAAAGAATGAAATCTTAGCCTTTCATTATATCCCTTCATTCATTCGCTGAGTATTTACTGAGCGCCTACTAAGTGCAAAAACTTTTCCAGGCACTAAAGATACAGAAGTGAATAAAATGATACTTGTCCCCCTAGGAATTCTCATTCTAGAGAAGGGGACAAACATCAAATAATTAATCACACAATTAGTAACAATTACTATTGGAATGAGTACCATAAAAAAGAACTACAGGTTAATATGAAAGGGCATGTTAATAGGAATCTTACTTAGCCTGAACTGTCAGTGTTTAGGGAAGGAGGAGGGATATTTCCTGAGGAATTGACTTTCGAGCTGAGAGACACAGAATCAAGGTGTGAGGGGCAAACTTAGTGTATGAGGGAAGAGCTGTGAAGAGAAAGGGAATGGAAAGTGAATGTCTCCAAGAATCCCAGGGAGCTTTATTGGCAGGTGCAAGAAAGACAGTGGAATACGAAGAGGCTGAAGCAACAGGTGGGAACCTGACCGTGCGAGGTCCTACAGGCCATGGTGAGGAACTGACAGTTAATTTTGAGAATAACAGAAACTTCCAGGGATTTAAGCAGAGGAGACACCTGATTTTACTTTACCATAATCTTGGTTGCTGGGAGGAATGGGAGGAGGACGGCAGTATGAGAAACGGTTATTAGTTACTGAAGAAAAGTCCAAGGATCACGACATACTGTAGCTTGAACTAGGATGACAGTTCCCATGGAGAAGAGTAGACAGAGTCACAGGGAAGAAGAAAGAAGAGAGACTGATGCAAATGTAAAGAAAAAGAAAGGCAACTTGGCTCAGAGGCTCTTGAATCTCAGACCTGTATAATTTCAATTATGAAATGTTAGAGTGCCAGTGTCAGAAAAAAAGAGCCAGTTTTACAGACGAGCAAACAGATTCAGAGAGGTTAAGGTGCTTGCCCAGATTTACCCAGTAAATTTTCAAGACAGCAGTATTAAGACGGTCAATGCTTGCTGTATTGCTCTTTTCTGTTTTTTAGAGCCTAACTTCAATCTCTACTTTGTTCTTCATTTTTAAAGCAAACACAGTAATGGTGCCATCTAGGAGTCGCAGTTGACAGGGTCCCTGAGGCATTTAGATATAAAACTCGGAAATATAACGTCGCATGCACAAAATGACAGGATATGCTGTGTTCACTAGTGGGTACATCCCAATTTTTATTAAATGTCCAGCTCATTGAAATATCTCAGTGAATCACTGTTGAATGAATACATAAATTTCCTTTCCCCATCTTTTTTTAATGCAATTATATTCTAAATTATAATTAAAATATAATACAAATTTCAACTGATTTAGAGACATTGAAACCAGAGTAAGTGGCAGAAAGCCACAACACAACCTGGTGTTCAAGCAATTGGTTTTAAAGACTATGTTACTACCTGCCTTTGAATTCTTAGAAAATTAGTATTTAAATGAACATCTAGATTTTGTAAAAACCCTTTTGGGCAGAAGTTCAATTACATTTGGAAATATAGATTCTTGTAGGCACATACTCACTTTCAAATATAAAAATCTCAATGCTAATTCTCGAACACAGAGCACCAACTGACACTCACTTATCTACCGAGGGGGTGACGTCAGTCAGGTTCCACTGAGCTACTGCCCCTTATTGGCTTCTGCTGGTTACAGAAAACTTTTAGTTCCATTCTCTCACTGCATCTCCATGAAGGCTTTGTGAGGCAGGGAGGGTTGATCTATCATCTTCGTTTTATGGATAAGGATACTGAGAGTCCAGGATTTTACTTATCCAGGATTTCTTCTCTGCATTATACATTGTGAATTGCCCAGGGCATTTTCTGACTCAGGACATTTTCTGAGCTCCCAAAGCACATTTGTTAACACTAATAAAAAAGAAAAAAAGGAAATACTCAGATACTCCTCGGTAGGATCAGAGATTAAGGGGCTGAGTCCTAGAAAGACCTGTGAATTCACTTCTGCTGCTGCTGCTTTTTTATAAAAGTACTTCCATGAGGTATGACTGGCATACAAATCCTTGTACATTTTTAAGATTTAAGTATATAACTCGATTTATATATATATATATATATATATATATATATATATGGGTATATATGTGTGTATGTATATAGAGAAAGAGAGAGAGAGAGTCATGAAACCATCACCACCGTCCATGAATAAATATATCCATCAACTCTAAAACTTTCCTCCTGCCCTAGGATGAGTTCTAGGATGAGTTTTCAAACTTAATTGTCAGATGACAGCTTTGATGGCCGTTCCAGAAAAAGAGTTCCCAAACTTCTTTCACGAGTGGAGCTGGCGCTGGCATTGGTGCACAGATTCCCAAGGAGAGAACTTTGAAGGTGACCACAGTGACACCCAGCAGTGAGGTGTGTAGCCCCGGTTCTAGGAGGAGTCTGAGAACCTAATTGTCTGACCTTGTGTGTGTGTGTGCATATGTATAACACATATGTGTATGTACGCATTTTGTTGGTAATATTCCACTGCATCCATATATCACATTTTCTTTCATTCTTCTAGTAAACACTATGGGGGTTACTTAAATAATTAAAAATAGAGCTACCATCTGATCTCACAATCCCACCTTGGGGTATACATCCCCAGGAACTGAAATCAGGATCTCAAAGGGACACCTGCACCATCATGTTCTTAACTGTATTATTCACAATTGGCAAGACATGAAAGTAACCAGAATTTCCATCCATCTCTTCTTTTTTTTTTTTTTTTTTTTGATTCAATGTATTTTAATTTAAGAAGTCATTCTACAAAGCTGTGGTATTGTACCCAACCCAAGATTCATGTGGTACTCCAATACTTAAAAAAGGCGTTTGCAATGGTGTAGTCACCATGGAAAATAGCTTAGCAGGTCTTCATAATGTTAAACATAGAGTAACTATGACTCAGTAATTCCACGTATAGGCATATACCAAACAGAAATGAAAATGTATGTCCATGCAAAGACTTGTACCCAAGTGTTCATAGCAATGTTATTTATGACAGCCAAAGAGTAGAAACAATCTGTCCATCAAGAATGAATGGGCTTGCGATGACTATAATTCCTCAATAACAAGTAATGAAGTATTGCTGAAAACTATAACTTAGACATACCTTAAAAACATTGCATTAAGTGAAAATCCTATGTTGTGCTAGTCACAAAAATCCACATGTATGTGTAATATTATTACATCTATATGAAATGTTCAGAACAGACAAATCTATATCCAGTAAAGGTGGACTAGTGGTTACCTTGGACCAGGGGAGGGGAGAAAGATGAGGAGGATTGACAGCTAATGGATACAGAGTTCTCTTTTGAGGTGATAAAACCTAAAGTTAGACTATAGTGACGGCTGCAAGACTGAAGTGTCTGGTTTTAATGTTTGCAACACATGAAGTCTTTAGAAAAATATATAAAATAAACTATGTCCTTGTACTAAAAGAGTAGAGATCCCTGGATCTGCAAGGAGAAATGAATAATAGGGTTGGGAGTAGAAGATAATAAGGGCTTGAGTCCTGGTTATTCTACTTACTTTCTGTAAGATATGTTTAAGTCACTTAACCCCTCCAAGCCTATACTTCCTTATCTGCAAAATGGGAGTAATGGTATATTTTATGTCATTGTTCAGAGGATCAAATAATGTAAGCTTTCTTAAACTGTAAAACACTACATGATGTCAATCACTGCTGTAAGGATTCGTGACTATAATGGTAATATGCAGTGTATCTGGCACGTAGTGTAAGCCCAATACGACATATGTTTATTGCATGGAGACATGAAGGAAAGTTCACAGATAAAAAAGGAGTTCCCTTCCGTGAAACAAACGCACAGTAATGCCTATAGATACGTATCAAAATGTCGACAGCTTGCTGAGTGTGCTCTGCACAGAATGATCTCCTAAAAAAGAAACCTAAACCAAACAAATTAAGATGGAAAACTGCCTGTAATTAACAGAAATGTTGAAATAAGCACATAAAGTAAATAAGAATCAGGGTATAGAGATATTTTTTTGGTCTAGGTATCCAATATTAGCAAACTTAGGTGCTGGGAATGGGGAAATCACTGATTTCACAACGTCCAAGTATTTGGGTAGCTATTGTTTATTTTCCATACCAGCCTTGATTAAAATGCAAGAAAATCAATAGTAATATCTCTTTTCCCTCACAAATCTCCTAATTTAGTAGTCTACCAAGGTGTATTCATGAATATTGAAATTACCTTGTACTCGGGAAGTTATTAGCATACCAATTTACAGACAGAAATGAAGAGCCAATGCTTAAACAACAGTATCTGTCAAAATTGCTTCTTATTTACCATCCTCAGAACTACAGTAGTTCAAGTATATATACTTTCTTACTTCTAAAAATTAAGTTCCTCTTTATTTCTTATTGTAAATATGGATTGAAATACATTTAAGCAATAAACAAAGTTGTTTTTAAAGGGAGGAAATAAACATAATGCTCTTTCTAAAGATAATTACTATTAATATTTGGTTGTATATTCTGCCAAAAGTTTTCTGCATATTATGTATTCACATGCTCACACATGGAGGACCACAGTGGTGTGCTGGTAAACCAGCCAGGGGAGGAGGCAGGAGCGAATATATAGCATCTGTTCACCCATTTCCATGGTGTGAATACTCTCACCAAAGCCAATTTCAGACTACCAACAATTTGACAACTGGCTCAAAGAACTCCTAAATATTGAAGAACTGGTTATTTATTGTAAGTCCATACCAACCAGCTCCAGCAATGGCTTTTAAAGCTTTCTTATTAGTCCTGCTATAGGGTGCCTGTTTTAAACAGAATCACCTATTATTAAATGACTATTATAGCAACAAATATAAATTCAAATTAAATTTTGAAAAGTCCATAGCATTCCATTTTATTGGTATACCAGTTTATGTAAGTACCCTTTTTCAATGAACATTTATACTGTTTCCAATTTGTAAGCTATTTTAACAACTCTATGAAAAATATAGTTGTGAGTACATCTTGATGAATCTATCTGATTATTTCCTTAGCATGTATGTGTAGAATGTTCATTCTGAGGTTAAAAGGAGGTATTTTGGTGGTATCTTAGAAAAAATAGCCAAGGTGCCCTCCTATTTCAGGTATACTCTAACCCACTGTGTATGAGAACATCATCCCTGGCCATTAGATCTCCTGGCTAAGCTTCGCAACTATTGTTTGTGTGAACCTTTGCCAAACAGTGAGAAACAGCATCTCGCTGCTTGCTCAAGATTTCTTGTGGTGTATAATGGCTTCTTGTCCTCTTATGATACTAACCCTCTGCCTATTATCTGTTTCTTCTCAACTTTAGTTTGTCCATTAATGTATAACATTTGGATGCTACACTAACTCTTTTCAATCTTTATATTAGTCAAATGTATCAAACTTTGTAAGTCCTACTTTTGATGGTATATCTAGAAAGTCCTTCTCCATTCCAACATTACAAAAATGTTTGTATGTATTTTCTTCTAGCACTTTTAGGGCTTAATTTATTCTTACATTTCAATATTTTATTCAATGGAGATTTGTTTTAGGGTAAAGTATAAGGTAGTAATTCAACTTTATATTTTAAGAAATTACCCAAATGTCCCAGCATTTAGATCCATCTTTTCCCTCCCACTCTGGATGTTTCCATGGGCAGCCGCCAGCTGCAGAACTGGCTCCCTTTCTTTTCTAGATTCTTGTTTTAACTTCAATTTTGGTCTCTGAGAATTTCTTACCCACTCAGCAATTCATTTTAAAAGATATTTATTTTTAAATGCAGCATTTCTAGCTGCTTTATAGAAAAGGGGAGTGTTTAGAAGACCTTGTCTGCCATAGTAAGAGAAATTGGAAAAATCTGCAATCTCTTTCCTACGTACCAGCTATCATGATCATTTGATTACTTAGCTGGACAATGTCAGGACCCTGCTCAAATCCTTTCAAAGGCTTTTTATTACAATGAAGATAAATGTGACAACACTCTTCATATGGGTTGGATCCCACTTACCTACTCCTTTTCATATCATGACCCTTTTCCCTAGTTCCTGAAGCTCCTGCAATATGGGCAGAATGACCCTGTTGACCTCAGGGCTTCATACACGCCACCCCACGGCATTTACAGGTAGCTATTTTACATTCTCCAAGTCTCAATAGAATGACATCTTTTAAAAGAGAGCATCCCCAATTATCATGAAACAAAGGGAAGCATCGTTCTATTACTTTCCATACATATAACATCCTGTAGATTACTATCATAGAACTTTTTGTTTATTTATTTAAGGGGGTAAACCTTTAGTCTGAAGATTGTTTAAGAACCAAATAACAAAATTGCATGGGAAGCAATAAACTCTGTTGCTTTTTACAAGTAAGTGTATATGACTATTAATTAATTCCTATTATTGAGAACCTAATATCTGCTAGGTTTTATTCCAGGTACAAAACACATTTCATCTTATTTGACCTTTCTTTTTTATAATTTTCTTTACTAAATCATAACTGTATGCATTAATGCATTTATGGGGTACAATGTGCTGATTTTATATACAATTTGGAATGCTTACATCAAACTGGTCAACATACCCTTCGCCTCACTTACTTAAGTATTGTATTATGACGTTTATACTCTACTCTTACTAGATTTGACATGTACCCTTGCAATATACACCAAGGGTATACACAATATACCCTTGCAATATATCGGTGAGGTCCCACCGATTACCCTCCCTCATAGAACATTTTAAAAAATGTGTTGATTCTCTTCTTTTCTTCAGTCTCACCCTTCTGCAAGACTGTAAGCTCCATGAGGGCAAAAATAATGTCTGTCTCATTTAACAATACAGGCAAGCACGTTATCTCACACACACTGACACACAATGAATGAATAAACAAATGAATGCAAAATATCTTACTAATCTTTACATTCCCTATGATACAAAGCTTTTCACATAACAGATGCCCAGAAAATATCTGCAGAGCTGGGTTTTACACCTACTCATGAAAGACCAATGTCCCTAGTGGAGGTTATGTAGATATTTGACCTATTTCTATTAAATCACAAAGGGATGTCAGCAAAATAAGAAGAGACGACGTATCATCCTTTTGTGACAAAATTCTTGCATGCTTTGCAATGGATAATGAGCCTATTGAAAATTGATTTCCCTGAGACTGAAGATAAATTTGTACATTGAACCTGCTAGGATTTCAGTTCTAGAGACTGCAGTAAGTTAAATAGCTCACCTATGTATGGACGTGGGTTAGAAATAATCCCCCAGTCTAATCTTCCGTGTACTTGCAGAGTGCAGGAGACAATTACTTGAGCTGCTTTGTTGTCATGCACACAAAAAAAGTGACACTTTCTGAGAAAGATAAAACATTGCAGCTCCATCAAAATAAAACAGAACTTGGAGTGAAACCACAATCAAATTTCGCAATTCACAACCAATCATTGCCAAAGGCTAGCAAAAAAAAACTGACACTTTTAGACTGGAAAGAATTTTCTAGAGCAATATACTGCTCGGTACCAAAAAACTCTCTACACTGTGTGTAAACATCATTGACTAAGTCCCTTAACACCTAAGAGGAGAGGCAGAGCCTGCTGCAGTTGAGTAAGGAGGAAAAGCCAGGGAATTACAGTTAGTGTCTTTGAGTTAGCCACACAGGAAGCAAATAAATAAAGCCACAGTGATCTCGCATCACACTAAAGTTTAAAGCTCCAAACCCCATTCTAACCCACTACATCGGTATTGAACCCACTTTTCTTCATCCTTCTGCAATCTTGTTCTTGCTTAGAACTGCTTTCTTTTAGGAAACTTTGTATAAACTTGGAAAGATGTAGGAAGGTTGTCCACAAAGTATCTGTATCCTGCCACCGGCTATGAAAAATAATATTAACAATGGCTGGATACTTTCCAGACAGCCCTCATATATATTAATAATCTGAATATATACAACTGAAATGTACTGTATATGCTTCCAGAAGACTAGACCAAATCAACTTGAAATAGGATTTGCGACATGAAAAATCACCTCTTAGGTTCTCTGTTAACTGGCTAAATGTTTCTTTTCTAATGTCTTTTCTAATGTGTGTTCCATATTATTAATTACTGACAGACATCTTTGGTTTGCATGATATGAAGACTTTCAATAATAAAGAATTCAGGGGCAGCACAGCATATTTACAATGACAGTACATCTTAAGGTCTAACAGCAATACAAGTTTTACCACTCACTAACCATCCTTAGATTGGCAAATTAATTCACTTTTCTGAATGTTAAGCTCTTCACTGGTAAAGACAGAAGAAAACACTCATCTTTATCTTCTGGAGCTATTCAGAAACAAGTACAGTATTATATGAATAGAATCTGGTTCAAATGATGTTATTTTCCTCGCCTTCCTCCTTTTCTGTTACACACACACACTATATAGTTATTACCAATTTACTGAGAATTAAAATCAAAGAGATTTAAGGCCATGTTTAGCTTAGCATGATCTTCCTTTAGTGACAAAAAAAAAAATCAATATTGTAAAAATGCTTCAAGGCTATTATTGCAATCATCAATCATCACTGCACTGTAGACAAAAGGAAGAACCTTTTTAATAACAGGATATTTATAGAAATAAATGTGAGATAACTAAAACATTGCTCCTATAAAGCAACCAAGAACAAAGATCCTGCCTTCACTGTCTTCCTGAAATCCCCCGCAGCACCTCACTAAGAACACTGCGAGCAGAGGGAGGAAGGAACTCCTCCAACACACTCACTTACTAAATAATCATTCACAATGTCCATGAGTTTATTATTTGGCAAAAAAAGCTACACCCTCCTTTTAGAACTGAATATAATTTGGGTTTCTTCTGAGCCTCAAATAATATATTGCACTAGCAAAAACACGTTTCACAGCTTAATGTCAATTAGAAATATCAGCAGATTGTTTCTGGCTTAGAATTTAGGAACTTTCCTAAGTTCTTAAGTTTTTCGGCTGCCATCTCTTCTTCCTTTATTACCATGAAGGGCTTACAAAGCTCTAAGCCTCTGCCATCCCCACTGTACACTTCCTTCAGAATACTCGTATCCTGACAGACAAAGCCTTATCCCTGGAGATGCTCACTGCTATCATGACTGAGAGTGGCCAAATCCAATATATTATATGTAAGTACTGAATGCTTCTGCAATACACAAGGTTTCTATTTCCCCTCATCATTTTAATATACTAGAAAGAAGGGACAAGTAAGAATGCAAAACAAAGAAAGAAAAAAATAAATAAATACAAACAAATGGGACTTGTGTCCTTTCCTAGACCAGTTTCACAGAATGAGTTAGGGAGTTTCTCTCCTTCTCCACGTTATGGAACAGTTGCAGTAGGCCAGTTCTGCTGTGCAGGTCTGGCAGAATTCAGCTGTGAATCCGTTTGGTCTGGGGCTTTTATTTCTGTTGGGAGTTTTGGTTTTTTTCAGAGGTTCTCAAACTTTTTAAACAGGGGGCCAGTTCACTGTCCCTCAGACCGTTGGAGGGCCGGACTATAGTTAAAAAAAAAACAACAACAACAACTATGAACAAATCCCTATGCACACTGCACATATCTTATTTTGAAGTAAAAAAACAAAACAGGAACAAAAACAATCACACCGCCTCATATGGCCCACGGGCCGCAGTTTGAGGACCCCTTGTTATCGGTCTGTTCAGGGTTTCTATTTCTTTCTGATTCAAACTTTGGAAGTTGTGCATTCAAACAATTTAACCAATTCCTCTAGATTTTCTTGTTTTTTGTGCATAGAGGTCTTCATGGTAATCTCAGTTGACATTTTTTATTTCTGTAGTATCAGTTATAATGTCTCCTTTTTCATTTCTCATTGAGCGTATTTTAGTCATTTCTTTTCTATTTCTGGCCAATCTAGCTAGTTAGTTGTCTAAAGATTTTGCGTATCTTTTCAAAGAACCAACTTTTTGCTTCATCAATCCTTTAGTTGTGTTGTTTGTTTGTTTGTTTGTTTTCCATTTCATTTAGTTCTTCTCTGATCTTTGTTATTTCCTCTACCAGCTTGGGATTAGGTTTGTTCTTCTTTTTCTAGTTCCTTGAGGTAGGACATTAGCTTATTAATTTCTGATCTTTCTGTATGTTTCATTAGGAGATTAAAGGCATAAACTTTTTCTCTTAACATAGCTTTTACTGTATCCCAGACATTTTTGGAAGCTTGCATCATTTTTGTTGGTCAATTTGAAATACCTTTTGATTTCATCACTGACTCACTAATTATTTAGTTACAGGTTGTTTACTTCCCATGTATTTGTGTAGTTTTAAGAGTTCCTTTTGGAATTGATTTCTAGTTTTACTCCACTGTGGTCTGAGAAGATACATGGTATGATTTCAATTTTTCTGTATTTGATGACACTTATTTTGTGGCCTAACATATGGTCTATGTTGGAAAATGTCCCATGTGCTGTGAGGAGAACATATATTCTGCAGTTTGAGGGTAGAATATTCTGTAAATATTTGTTAGGTCCATTTGTTCTAGAGAATTCCACATAAGTCCAGTGTTTCTTTGTTGATTTTCTGCTTCAATGATCTGTCCAGTTCTCTCAGTGCAGTATTGAAGTTCTCTGCTATTATGATGTTGCTATTTATAGAAATATAAACGTTGCTTGTATCTACTACAATTTGTTTTATGGCTTTGGGAGGTCCTGTGTTAGGTACATGTATATTTAGATTTATTAATTGTATCTTCTTTTAGAATCACCATCTTTATCATTATATAATGACTTTCACAGAGGATCTAGGGAAGGATAAAGCTTTCAAGTTAACTCAGGTGCATCAATTTACAGTATTAGGTCAGTTTCATCAAAGACGTCTATGGTGAAACTACAAAGGTTTCTTTCCCATGGTAAAGAAAGCAAATAAAACTATAATAAATAATGGTTAATAATCGTTAGTATCCACTAGGAACAATAATGTATACATCTGTGTTTGTCTTACAATGTTAAGAAACTGGATGTAAAGTGTTCTTATCCTAAAAAATGTATATATTAACTAGTTATTCTGTAGTGTATATGTATTTCAACATATCATGCTGCACATAATATATACAATTGTATCTGTCAATTAAAATATTAATAATAAAGTTCTATATTCTAACTTATGGTAGTACTTATTATGCAAGTCTAGGTAATTAGAATCAAAACCCACCATAATACATTAATAACAATATTTATATAGAAAATTTTTTGTTAAGTCTTTGTTTTTATTTATTTGTTTATTTTTGAGACAAAGTCTCAAGCTGTCACCCTCAGTGGAGGGCTGTGGTGTCAAGCTCACAGCAACCTCAAACTCTCTGGCCCAAGCAATCCTCTTGCCAGGTAGCTGGGAATATAGGGGCCTACCACAATGCCCGGCTATTTTTTGATGATAGCTGTCATTGTTGTTCGGCAGGCCCAGGCTGGATTTGAACCGACCAGCTCCAGTGTATGTGGCTGGCGCCCTAGCTGCTTGAGCTACAGGTGCCGAGTCTATACAGAAAAATTTTTAATGACTGACGGGTACACTTGCTTTCTGTTTCCTTCCTCTTGAGTATCTCTCTGCGTTTATGGAGTAGGTCCTAGAGGAGGTTCCATGGAAGAAGCATAGTTGGCAAATATTCTCACCTGGTCAGTCTTCTTGTCTTGGGATGGCAAGCCCAAATCTTAAAAAAGACCCCAAGTTTATGTTATATAAACTAAGGGAAACATGTTCACCACACTCGCGTCACACCACACAAAGAGCACATCAAAAAATATGAGAGTATCTCAGAAGGAGAAAAAGGTAAGAGCCTTAAACTAGGATTCCAAACTTTATAAACACTGCAGGAAAGTGACAGTTAGCTCCCAATTATGTAGAACTACACCAAGCATTTTGATTCCTATGGTATAAGGAGAAATATAATTCATGAAAATGCAGTCTAGATTGATGAGATTGTGGTTATTTTATCTCTTTTCTCTTGTTTTCTTAGTCATCTTGCATTTTTATTGTACTGCCTCTAAAAGATGAAGGACAAAACAATGCATTTCTGGACATCAGGTTTTATAGGTTTGAATGGCAGGTACTTGAAGTTATTGACTGAGGTTCCTAGGTTATTTGTAAAATGTATCCATTTTCTCTGAGTCCCTCAAAAATAAATGAGAGATGGCAGCACCCAATGGATTTAAAAATAGAGCCATCACTGTGTTCTTAGATGAGATGATAATATATTTTATTTTCCAAAGAAGTTAATTAGCTGAATAGAAAAATATTTTAAATGGTAGAATTAAAGCTGGTGGTTAACTGGCCTGTTAGTGAGTCACTGCTAAGGTGGAGATCTGGTTCTATAGATAACATTTCAGTATGGTAGAAACAAATTAATTCCAGGAAGTTGGGGTGGAAAAGAAAAAGATAGCACAAAGATGATTCAAAAAGCATGAATACTTATAGACCAAACATTTCCAGCTATAAACAAACACACTCACAAATTCCTTGAAAAAAAATCTGGTTTCCCTTCATGAACACAGCCATGTGAAGGAAGAATTGGGTCATTTTTCTAAACATAGAATTATCACTGTGATACAAGAAGCTCTTTATTTGCAAAGTCAGCATCAAGTCACTTAATTGCGGTACTTAAATCTTTTCTTAATCACGGTACAGAAAACTCACCCTTGGGAAGTATAAGTAACTTAAAAATAAACATCAGTATGTTTTAAAATATCAACGCAATTAAAGAAAAAAAAAAAAAGAGTGAAGGGATCTTCTCCCAAGAGGTGGTATTTAAAGGACAACAGGGTGAAATTCTGTAATTCCAATGACCTGTAGGTCTAAGAATAAAATGAAACAGTATTCTTCATACATTCTCCAAATGTTTGGACTAAATTGCATAGAAATGGAGAGTGTTCAGGATGGCCAGCCATGGGCAGCAGAGACTGGAAGTGAATGTCACGAGGACGTTGAATATGGAGCTTTCAAAAAGCATATTCAAATAAAACGAGGCCATTGGGGCTGGCAACAAATTGAATTCTTACCAAAAGTTAAAAGAACCATTACATGGTATTAAAAATACTATATGTCCTTGCAAAAGCAAGCTAGAATTTTTTTTAATGCCAACTACATCTAAAATACATTAAATGCAAATATTCTCTTTACCTGAGGGAATTCCTGCCCTCTATAATCTGTCCCCAACCTAGTTGGCTTCCTCCTAGCAAAGAGCAATTCTTAAGTTTACCTTAATAGCTCCTGACAGGATTAGTAACTTTCTCTGCTGTCTCACGGCATTCTATTTGGATTTGTTTTCTCTTCTTTACCTCACATTTTACTGTAGAACCCTTAAAGTAAGAACCTTCCCTCATTCACCCTAGATTCTCCAATACAAAATGGTCAAACGCATGATCTTTAGAAAGGAGTGAAATCATTGTTAATATTGTCATTAGAACCATTGATTAAATAAGAACAGCACACCCTGTGTGTGTCCATGAGGCATCGCGTTCCTTAATAAGAAGCAAGAAAGCCGAGTCAGTTGGTTCTGTGGCTGTTGGAGGGTTGGTTGGGTGATTTGGTGGACAGGTAGACATAGTAATAAAGAGGAATGAAATAACCTCTTTCATGTCATCAAACAACTCACAGAGTAAAACAGTCAAAACCTAAATGTGTCTTAATGACGGTTAATCATAAATTGTACTTAGTTATTTAATATCTATTAGGCAGTTCACTCCCAATAGGTCAATAGAGTATTTCTAAGTTTGGAAAGTTTTGTAAAAACATAATGGAAAAGGAAACAGGGGATCTTACTTCTGTTAGCACAGTGTTGTTGTTGTTGTTTTTTTTCCAATCTTTTTTATCTCATAGACCACTTGAGCCTATAGTTAAACTTCCATGGCAAACTTAAATTATGTTGACCAAAAAAAAGAGAGAGAGTAAAAAAAAGGAATATACTTACTGTGGTTTGAATGTCTTTTGAAAATAATTTAATTCATGATCTTTAAAAACGTCCACGGCACACCTAAGATGCTCTCATGGTACACCAGTGTGCCGCAGCCCACTTGGTTGAAAGTCCCTGTATTAGCAGAACAAAGTCTTAAAAGAAGACAATGTGGTATATTTAAAAAAAAAAAAACAAAAAAGGCTGTTTTTGGAGTCCAGGCGGCTCAGCTCTGTCAGGTGAGTGCCACACACCTGAGCTACTTTCTGGGTCTTCATTTCTTAAACTCTGAAATGAGTATAAGACTCTCCAGCCCCTCCTGACACACAATGTTTTCTGTAAAGTAAATGATAATGTGTGTAAAATCTAGCCCTGCCAACTGTCACATAATCAACTGTTTGTTGACTTTGGAATAAAAAGCTTTATTCAAAGATCTGTGTGTTTGCACACATTTGGGGACACAACGCATTGCTTATCTATTTTTGTACTGTGATCTCGGCAGCAAATAATATCGATGTGATAATATTTTTTAAATCCACCATCTCCTTAACTTGAAATTGCGAGTTCCAAATATTCATTTCTGCTCTGAAGGCAGCTTTAACATGCTGCAAATAAAATACTGAAAAAGAAATGTGCAATGAACTGAATTCTTTTCGAATTCTTATAAGCAGAAAACACTTTTGAGTTTAATAATGAAAATTTTCAATGCTATAACAATCAAAAATGATAATATACTGAGTTTGAATTTAAGATTTCACTAATTTTCTTTCTGAAGTAAGTGTCTTAAGGAGGGTATAGGGGTATGAATGCACTCTTCATCTATTAGAAAGTACAGAAACCCATCACTAAGCAGTTCAACAGTTATCAAGATGATTAGTTGTGATACCTTGGATTTTAATCTTCTTTAATTTTTTTATATTCTAGGAGAGCCCAAGGGGAGCATACATAGTAAAAATAATGTGGATCTTGGGGAGTGAGGACCTAATTGAAGTTACAGTTATGCTAAGTGCAGCTGTGTGACTTTGGCTAATCCTTTAGAACCACTTTGATTCTACGTTTTCTTTCCCCAAAAAAGTTACAACAGTCATGACTACCCTATGGTTTGGATGTGAGAATCAAATGACAATGAATATGCAAAATGGAAACTGCCTTTTAGACAAAGGGAGCTTTATTACAGTATAACTGCTACAGTTATCTAAGCTTCAATGCCTCAAAAGGAAATATGTATTTTTTATTTGCTTTTATCACCACTTGAGATGAAGATGTCACTTTGCCATTTGAGAGGGGATAAGGAAATCGCAGTATTGCTGTCCGAAAGACCCCGGTCTGAAGTCGGAATTTTCTGCTTTGAAGGCCAGTTTATAGCATTTGAAACTCATTGCGTGACACTAAACTTCTATGTTGTTATGATCCTTATTTTTTAAAATTTTAGGTGTCCCTTAAAAGAAGGGTCTACATGGGACCACGTGGAAAGACCCAGAACAACAAAATAAACTTTTTACTAATATCATATGCATGCAAAATGCTTTAGTGTTTCCAGGGTCTTTCTCCTTTGTTCCGCACACCAACCTGTGTTTCCATTAAGACAGGAACCGAAGGCTCAGGAAGAGCCCCAAGAAAGCCAACAGATCTGTTGGTGGTTACATCATCGTAAAAGGAGATGCCTTCCTGCACAGAGAGACTGGCTGATCCCTCAGAAAGTGCAATGATCCCTTTTTTCCCCTAGTATCCCAGAGCCAGTTGCTCCTTTCATTTTTGTCAACAATATTTCCTTTTTGTTCAACTAGGAAGTGCAGACACAATACACCTCTTCATAAGGAAGGCAAATGAGCACGTGCCAGATGGGCTGCGGGGATTACAACATGTTTCCTGCTCCCACGGTGACGCAATGGGGCTGGTATGAGAACTTATCTTATTCAAGAAGTTCGCTTCCCCTGGCAGAATTATGAGTCACAATTCCTGGATAGAAAGCTCACTTCCCAAAAGCTTTTGGGGTGAGGGGCTCCCTGGATGGATTACAGTCAAGGTCATTCAGAAAAGCAACGGGGGGGCCAGGACTGCAGGGGAGGCCCCAGCACTCACTAGCCTCTGAAACTTCCCTGATCTTTCAGCAACAGTAATACAGCCACTGCTCCCTCTTCCTTCAGCGTGAGGTAGGATATAAAATCATATGATAAATTCCTGGCATGGACCCAAACAGGTTCCATCATAAGCTAACCAGTTTGGTTAAAAGAGAGAGAGAGAGAGGCGTGAAAGGACGTTATTGGACTATTTAACACATACGCATGGAGGACCTCCTATGTGTCTGTGTGTCAATCATTATTATAAATATTTGAAATAACAAATAAAATAAACAGGGTTCTTCCCTTGGGTAGCTTGAAAATCACAGAGAAAGGGAATGAAGGAGAAAGGAAAAGAGGTGGAGATTGGAAGGAAAAGTGGGAAGGAAGGAAGAAGGGGAGGATGATAGGGATGTGGGAAAGGGAAGAGGAAAAGGGGTAGAAGGAGGAAGGACAAGGAGGCAAGTCCATACAGTGCCAGGCCATGAGTGTGAAGAGAACTGAAACAGGAGGAGGGGCCAAGAAGGACTGGTAGGGTTGTTTTAGTTAAGATGGTCATGGAAGGCCTCTGTGAGCAAGCAACGTCCAAGTATAGAACTAAATCAGATCAGAAAAATATATAATCAAGGTTTATATCTAACGTATTTAAAAATCAGGACATCAAGGCACTCACCAGTCAAATGGAACACTCACAGATGCTGGACTAAACAGCCAGAGAGCCGTCTATTTGTGCATCCCAGCTGAATATCAGCTCCTGTTAAAATACATCCTTCCCTCTGTGAAGCCCCAGTGGACTAACAAGGTTAGAAGTTATCTCTACTTTCAGCTTTGAGCTGTACTCTGTCCTACTTATACCCCTCCTTTAGTGCTATTTTTGATTTCTAATACAATGCTTTAAGTGGCATAGAAAAACTGAAACACACCCAGAAAAGATGATCAGGACGGTAAGAGGGCTCAAATCTATGCCACGTGAAGAACAGCTGAAGGCACGTATTGCAGAACATGGGGGTTTCGGTTATATAATCACTAATTTCACATTTCTGAAGACCTTCCATATAGAAAAGGAGTTAAAATGATGATATTCAATTGTATGATTCATGTTGTTCAGGGGAATCATACACTGAAAACCTTTTAAAATGATGACTTGTAGGTTCTCTGCATTAAAATTAGAGAACGTTATTTTTGTTTTTCTCAATCAAGCAGCTGAACAAAAGAAAGGCAGGGAAATGACAAAGAGAAACTTCAGTTTCATGACCTAAAATTTTTCTACAAATTTGATCAATCCAAAACCATACGAGACAGAAATAAAATCATCACTAGTCAGAGTTATCCCAAGGTGGTTCAAGGGGTTCTGCACCACAGTTCTAGAGATGAAAACAACAACAACAACAAAAACCTGAGAAGATGGATTTTCAAATGTCAAGGCTTTTCCAGGTTCTCATTTCATTCGATCTAGGCCCATGATGATTGAGTTTACTCAAACTCAAAAAAGGACATGGCTGGCTTCTATTATGAATCTCCATGCAAAGAATTAGTCTAAAGACAGGGTCTTTCTTCCCTATATAGAAGCAGTATGACAAAAAAAAAAAATTATGATTTTTTTTTTTAAGGTCTCCATAGATTGTTACCATTGGGGCCTTTACTTCCACCGGCTTAAGCCTGAAAACAGATTGTGCTATTATCACTTCCATTTCTTTTTGCAGAGGATCTGAGGTAAGAGAAAGGAGCAGTATTCTGACTTGAGTATGGAGGTGATGAAAAATTCACCTCTTTATCCATATCATACCACTTCCCCAAGTGTACTGTGTCCCAAGAAGACTAGAGACATCATGGATTCCTCCTGTTACTCTGGTGGATGGAAGGAGAATGTCGCTTCATTTAACATTGCCTTGCGTTCAGCATTAGAATTTTATTGCTGTAAATAGTAATACCCTCTTCGCTCTTGTTTCTTAGGGTGATGGGATGCTGAGTCAGAGATGGAGAAACTGTCAAGAGTCTTCATGTCTATGAATCTTTGCTACCATGAAGGGCAATGAAAATAAACAACATTATGTTCATTGAAATTCATTCTCAGAAAGAGTGGACACATTATCCTATGCGTGGCTTGAATTTTAATAATTAGTCAAAAGCCGTTCACTTACCTGAGGCATCACTTTGCAAGATCCCATAGAAGTAGAGACTCATTAGAAACCACAGAAGTGTCATCCTGTCAACATAAATACAAAGGGAAGGAAGACAGATCACTATTACTCTCAAGTGCTTCATCATAATAACCAACTTGCATGCAGGCTACAGAGTAGGAAATGTTGTCTAAGTTTTACTATTGTAACAAATTCAATTGTGGAAACCAACCAAGAACACAAGTTTTGTTTTGCTCCTGTTGTTTGTTTAATCCCCATATTATTTACAGATAAGAAAACCTACACAAGTTAACATAAAATAAGCAAGAGCCTTTGCCTCCAAAGGGGTTAAGCCATGATCAAACTACCAATGTCTGGCTTCAGAACTACTTATTATTCACTGCACTATAGTTGCCTACTTAAAACATAGTCATCTGAATTTTTTGGCCAGGAGTCACATATCTGACACACAAATTTGACCTCCTTGCCCTTCTTTGCATTGCCTTGGTCTATTTCCACTGGGGAATATTTTATGATCCTGGTATTTTTACTTCTTAGTGATGAATAGGAAGTCTAGAAATCCTGGATCTAGACTCTGTATGCAATCCACCACACTCAGAATTTATATTAAAGGGAAATACATAAACTCATTCCATTCCCCGCTGCTTTTTCTCTCTTCTTTTCACTGGAAGAAACAAATGATGAGGCAGGAGTCCAATTTCTCTCACCTTTAGCCTTTCTATTGATAACCAACTGAAACTGCCAACTAGCAAGAACCAAGCCCTTACAATCGGCTGTGTGATCTTTAATGCAGAACACCCGGAGACTTGAAAACTCTGTATTTATTTCCAACTACCCTAAAAATAGATGGCCACAGGTAAAACCTATATATAGTTATAAATAATGAAAACGGAGATGACTCAGAAAGACCTCTGCTTTCTGTCTTGAACATGATAGTCATTTAAGGGTGCTAACCGAGGACTTGGTAACTTGTCCACGTCATATTTCTAGTAAGTGACGGAAGAGGGATTGATACCCACGTCAGACTAACCACAGAATCTGTTATCTTAAATATCTCATGACATCAGTTTGACAACCACCAGTCACCACCAGCCTAAAAAGGCCAAAGTGGTATTGGATAAATATGGTAAACATAAAAAAAAGTTAACTGGGATGCTTTAAAGGGTGTTACACAGAAACAAAAGGCATAAAGGGACACTCCCCAAGCAACCCACACTGTGTGGTTACCCTAAACGACAAGGCAAATTTCCAACACCTGTCATCCCTCTTGAGGTGAGACATCTCCAGACATTTCCAGTTCATGTCACACTTCCTTCTTTAGCCTGGTTAGTACATGTATCACAAGTGAGTTGACGATATCACATGCAACTGTTTTATCTTAGAGATTTAATATCTCTTTCTTCTCACCACCACACACTCCCTCTTCTCACACTGTTAACTTAGGGAAATAGCCACATTCATTTATTAATCATTCATTTATTCAATAAAACATTCATTGAGGATTTTTGGTTTACAAGTTACTATGATATAATCTCAGGTGTCTCTGGTGGTCAGGATATAGGGCCTTCTCTACAGAAATTTTCCACAGAAAAATCAACCCCATGAAAGCCACATGAATGTCATCAACTAATGGACACCACACATCCAGGGGTACAAAGGAAATAAAGGGAGTTCCCAGGCAGATGTTCTACACAGAGTCTAGAAGGAATATAAAATGAGCACCAGAAAAAAAAAAAAAAAAAAAAGCACCTGCAATATGGAGTAAACAGTGATAGAAATTGGGAGGAACAGGTCAGTGTTTCTGAAGATAATCAAAGGAAAGAGATGATTCCAGTCAAAACAATAAAAAAAGACTAAACACAGGAGTTGGCTCTTGATGGATTTGGATATTTAGAAAGTAGGAAGAAAGAATGCATGAGATAAAGAAACTCTTAGTGGTGAACAATACTCAAAGGTGGTATTAAATCAGGGGACATAAAAAGGAAATAGTCTATAAATAATTCAGTTTGGACTAAGCACAGGATATTAAAAAGAACTATAGAAGAATTTTTTGGAAAGCAGATAGTGTTAGGATCAAAATGTGGCCTTAAATAAAGACTACAGATTTGGGGTTTAACTTCAGTGGCAAATAGAGAATCACTAAAGTTTTCTGATTAAATGAATAACATGATCATCCAGTTATATCTTAAGGAAGTTACTCTGCAAGGCAGGTATTAGATGGATCACTGCTAAACTCTGACCTGAAATCATTTTGGCTCCTGCGGCTGCCATCCCAATAATTACTATCCTCCTAGCTTTGTGACATCTACAAACTTGATCAGCATGTAACCTATAGCCTCATCCAAGTCATTAATAAAAGTAATTAATAATTCTGCATTAATCATTGTTAGCAGAGAAGAACTACATATTTCATTGTAGATTCATGGCACAGTAATTTCAGCCCAAATACTCAGCTATCCTAAAGCATTCTGGCCTCCTAAATTGCTTTTTGCTATTTAAATACACACACATACCCCCCCATAGATTTTCCCAATTTTCCTATTTATAAGTTGCTGAATTCCTATGGCAACACTCAGAAGACACTCTAGTTCGTGTGATTGAAGGCGTTAATTGATATTCCCAATAGTGACTGGATTACGCCAGAGGTAGGAAAGAGTCAGGTCACCAAGGCAAAGCTAATCTAAAGATATCCCGTGTGCAAAACACAAATTCAGGGTCAGCAGTGCCCTGTGATGAATCAGAATAAAGCAGACTGAAAAGCAAATGTGATCACGCAGGCTGGTTTTGACAGACAAAAGGTACTGAGGTTTTTGTAAGAGGAGGTTGGCTGGTCTAGGAGAATGCTGGTTCATTTAACATCTTCTTGTATTCAGCCTGAGAATTTCATTATTGTAAATAGTTATACAGTCTCTCTTCTTCTTTCTCATGGTGAGGAGGTGCTATGTCAGAGATAGAGAAACTGTCAGGAAGCGAAGGAACCTATCTAATAACATATATTTCCTCAGCGTGTGACTTACAACTTAGCTGTAGATTACTGTGATGTGTTCTAACAGACCCTGTCCTTGCTTCAGATGAGTGGAATGTATGTGTCAGACACACACTAGTCCCAGCCAGCCTTTCCTGCATCACCCAGTCTATTTACCGCATGATCATTTTCCCCACTGTGCATTATTGTTGCTTAGCTCATATTTAGTGCCCTTGTCTCACGGTATATCAGCTGTGAGGCCCATCCAAATGGTTACTTACTTCTACATAATCAATGACAATGTTAATGATGATGATTAACATGTGCTCAGCATGGTTAGCATCCTTCCCTGCACATGAGACTCTTTACTGTCTGCATTCTCTAAACTTGATAAGCTTTAGAATTTCTATACCTCTAAGTCACTGGACCACTGGATTCTCTTCCCTGGCCAGCAAGCCATAGGCTGGAACCAGGTTTGTTTCCCCGAGAGTGGTCTTCACTGTGGATTACCACTCACCACTCGCTCAGCCTTCCTTCTACACAGCAACACATTACCAGGCCATCACTCTGATTTCTCCCTCAATTTCCTGATCCCACATATAGCTCCTTACTCAGGTAACACCCACTCCTGGAAGCTTACCATCCCTGTTAATGCTTGGACCTTCAGCCTGGTGCTTATCAATATTCTTTTCCAGTAACCTACACTTTGTTCCCGCTAAAGTCTTACTCCAAGCTGTATAAACCTCCTGCAACACAAAATCTGCTATCACCTGCTTTATTCCTGCCATAGTTGGCAGATGCCCTTTGCTATGACCAGCCCACTGAAAGCCTGGCCATTATACAAGGCATAAACCCTAGATGGCTATCCCTGTGTGGGGCTGACCCTGAAGCTAAATCCCTTCCTCGAGTCCTGATGCCGCCCTGACACCATCCAGATGATTTCCTCTTCCCTTATCTAAATTGCAAAATGGTTGAAGTAGGTCTTGCATTCTATGCCCACCTAAGTAAGACAGAACAAAGAAGCTGTGTCTGGGACACAGGAGAAGCTATTAATTTAAAAAACAATATAAGAGCCATATCATTCTTGAGTATTGAAAGGCTCAACATGAAGATGTTAATAGATTTATTAATTACAATGAAAATCTCAGCAAGATTCTTTTAGATACAGACAAGCTGGCTCTAATGTTTATATGGAAAGAGAAAACCCCCAGATATTGAAAAGCATTGTGAAAAGGAAGAATAAAGTTAAAGGAACCACACTAAAAGCAACCCACTTTAAAAATGTTTAAGTCTTAAAGAGATACTTTACCAAAAAGAAGGTGCAAAAGGCAAACAAACACATGGAAAGATGTTCACAACATTAGCCATTAGGGAAATGTAAATTAAGGTCACAAGGAGATACTACTACAAACCTTTCAAAATGAAGAAAATTAAAAAAAAAAAAAATATATATATATATATATGTGTGTGTGTGTGTGTGTGTGCTCATGTATATGGATAATACCAAGTGCTGAAGCCACTGGAACTCTCATCTTGGTGGACTATGATACGGTACATGGAAAATAGCTTGGCAGTTTGTTATAAAGGTAAACAACCCAGTAATCTCACTCCTAGGTATTTTCCCAACAGGAATGAAAACTTAAGTTTACACAAAAAGCTACGTGTATAAATGAAGGGTTTTAGTAGTTCTGTTATTAATTGCCTAAAGCTGGAAACAACTCAAATGTCATTCAACAAGTGAAGGGTCAACAAACGCCACTGCCACGGGGGTGGGGAACAATAATAAGGTGACTACCTAACAAATGCAAACCTCGTAACCTAATTCTTTGTTACTCTCAGATTAACCTAAAATGATAATAAATAAATTAATAAATATAAAAACACCAACACATCCAAACAATAGAATACTATTCGGAAGCACTAAGCAATGAGATATATATACTGTCTGTTGATACAACTTCTATGAATCTTAAAGACCATGTGCTGAATTAAAGAAGTCAGTCTTAACAGGATACTGATGGGTTCCATTTAAACGACACTCTCAAAAAGACAGAGCTGGAGTAACAGAACAGATCAAGGGGTTAGGGTTAGTGGGAGAGTGTAACTGCAAAAGGGAAATGTTTGGAGGGTATATAGCACAGTTTTGTATCCTGATGGTGGCACTGGTTACATGACTGATACATGAGTTCAAATTCATAGAGCTGTACTCCGAAAAAGACAACTTTATTCATTGAAGTATATTTTTTAAATGATTTAGAATGCTCCATAAATAATTTGTAAATACTTCTAAGGCAGCTTAAACAAATGAAAGCTGTTTTAACCTAAATATGGTTTCTATTTTTAACATTTACTTTGAAAATATCACAGTTTCTCATTAAGTACTGAATATTCCAGTAATGTCTAGCAGCAGAGACACAAAGAGAGATCAATGAAACTTCCCAACTTCCAGCTTCTCAAGCCAGTGCTGCTAAGCTTTCCTGATAGAATGGCGGAGCCAAAGTTCATCCCAGAAAACACGAGCACAGTCCTCTCAGATATCGCCTTCTCTCTTCTCACTAAATACCTTCAAAAGGCTTAGAACCCCGGGCAGACATACATAGCATAATATACCACCTGCCTTCTTCAGAGGCTGGGAATAGAATGTGAGCAGATTGATTTCCTTTGGTTCTTTAATATTCTGAATAGCAAGCAACATGCTCTGTGGGGTGAGGGAGGAGGTATCAGCATGAAGGCTTGTCCCTCACAAAGGAGCACTAGAACTGGGTTTTCAGTGAGAGCAAGGTCAGAGAGCAATTTAAACAGAGCACGGACCTTGAAGTTCTAAGTTTACCTGTGCGATCTCAGGCAGCCTGAGAGAGGAGGCCAGGAGTATTCACAGTGGCCACTTAGGAAGGTTTGCAACCTGCTCACTGTCCTGATGACTCATTCAAGACTGATGTGTTTTCATGGTTCTAAAGAGTGGGAAAGAAAAATGTTTAAAAATAATGATCGTAATTTGTGGGCCCGTGAAATTTACAAATGAGGTAAGGAAAAGTGTTCTATTGCACCCTCTCTCTAGTGGGTGGACAACTTGGTGATTGATTAGGTATTCACTGTTTAGGGACAGTGAGGCTTGGGAATGATAGAAATTAAAACCTACCTCACCATTTGTTGAAAGAAATGTCTTTAATAATTCAAGTGAAACACTTGATAAAGCATTGAAGGGTATACAACATGAGCTACCATGAATATCACTTACAAAGAAGAGCCCAAGGTACTCAGTGGAAGTTGATCATTAACTACCAGGCAAAACTTGTCCCCCACCCTGTACTTTGTGTGAACTAGGTCCAACTGTAGTCCTCTGTTTCCAAAGTATTTCAAAGGAGATACTTGCAGATTATACTTGCAGATTTTCAGTCTGGCCTCCACAACTTCCAGAAGAGCTAAGATTGTACTGACAGGCTCTATGATGAAATTTGAACTTGTAAAAATCACAATCCATGAGGTTCCCCATCTCTAGGCCTCAAATTCTCATTTTTAAAACAGAAGTAAAAGTCTCTGTCCTGACTTTCTCATAGGGTGGTTATAGAGAGTCAAAGGATGTGACACTTGGAAAGAGATTTTGTAATTATAAAGTGTTACGCCAGTATAAAATGTCACCGTAATTGGTTTTTATTATGAAATAAACTAGACTTGTTCGGTTTAGATCTGAAAGGAGCCAAAGTAATATATATCATAAAGTTAAAAAGTCATAAATTGCTGAATTCAAAATCAGTCAATGTTTTACCTTTAAAGATATCAACAGAGAGGGCCAGGGGCGGGTTTCTAGGGTCTGGTAACGTTCTGGTCTTTCTTAGTAAGGTGATAGTTACATGACAATTTTTTTTTTTTTTTAAATTAAAAAGCCATACACTTAGTATTTATGTACTTTACCGAATATATGACATATTTTTGTAAAAACAAAACAAAACCCTGGACTAATTTTTGTTTGAAGTAAAAAGGTGTTTAAAAGGGTTATATTAATAGAATGGTTCAGGAATACTACAGATACGTGTGTGGGTATGTAGCCTTTAAACCTAGAAAGTAGATCAAGTCCGAGGGAGTCATCTCAGGAAACTTCAAGGCTGGAAAGAAGAACATTTATGCTGCGAGGGTCTGGCATGCATTCCTTCTAATTTATTCAGCAAACATTTACCAATGTTAGACACAATCTAGAGAAGAAGGGACACAAATTGTCACCATCCTGGAAGCTTATAATTCCGAAGCATAGAGAAACCCAGTTCTTAATTCTAATCATGAAAAAACATTAGACAAACTCAAAGTGGGGCATCCTGTGAAATAACTGGCCTGTAAACTTCAAAGGTATCAAAGTAAGAAATCAATAAAAAATGGGAAAGTTGTTTCAGGTTGAAGGAAGCAAAGCAAGAGAACTCTAAATAAAGTCTGATTCTGAAATGGATCTTTTAGCTATAAAGACATTTTTAGGATTATAGATCAGAGGGAAAATGTTCATGCTACTGTACTCATAACTTTTTGTAAGTTTGAAATTACGTAAGTTTCTCTTCTCATAAAAAATAATAAAATAAAAATAAAGCCAGCATAGAGAACAGTGCTGTCACAGAGGAATTTTGAGGCATCTAAGAAGAGAGGAGGACCAAGTCACCTGGGTTGTGTCGCGCCGTTTGAAGTTCCAGTAGGGAATTAGATGAATTGGCAACCATCACTGACACAAAACAGTTATATCACCTTGGGGCCTGAGATCCATTCACCCCAGGATAGAAGTTTAATAGCTTTTCTCAGCATAGGAAACTTCTTAGCCATCTGACACCTTTTTACCTTAAATTTCATGTAAGGATGTTGCCACTAATAACTTCTCTAATACAAAAGGCTGGTCTGAAGACCATGATTCTCTCAGGAGAAAGGCACCTTCCACAAACTGTTTAGAAAAGCCAGTGATAACAACACTGTGGCTGAGTTTTCATAGATTTTTCTGTGAGCACTGTACACTCTAGCTTCTGAGTTGACAGCATCGAATTTTATTCAAGCGAGGTGTATTTATTAAGCCCTTATTTCCACATACTTTATGGGCAGCATATAGACATAAACGTGCTGTTCTTATAATCATGGATCTCACAGTCTGAGAACAAAATCAGACACATATACAAAATAAAAAAGAAGTATTTAAAAAGTGAAGAAAACCACAATGTGAAAGCAAATGGCCGAGGACAATGCTGTCCCACCAAAAAGCATCATGAGAATTATTACAATCCACAGAAGGACCGTGGGGCTATAAAATGAGTTTGAAAAGTAATATACCACAAATCTCCTGGAGATTCCCAATACATATTGGCATCTTAAAGGCTCAGGGTAATCTGCCAAGAAATATTATGCTCAACTTGGTTTAACACAACAATATCTAATATTTGACTATGAACTCCTCTTTAACAATATACCTATTGGGGCCCCATGTATGGACAGTAAAACTTCCATATGGGGAAGAGACAGTGTGTGCCAGAATCCCCAAATCTATCCTCAACCCGTAAGATGTAGCCCTTTTTTAAAATTCCACTTGAGACTAAACTGGCTCCCACTGAAAGGAAATGAATCTTACCCTTCCCACAGCCTCACTGAGGCCTTACCTCCTTTCTGTAGCCTCTCCAGATTCTCTGTTACCTTGCCCCTGCCTAGAAATAAAGTATTCCTTTTCCAAAAGCTCTGGGCATGTATCCACACCTTTCTTAGAGCCCTGAGATATTTCCGCCCTGATCTGATCTATTTAGTTTTTTACCTTGTCACTCTCCTTTTAAGCCTTGGTCCGTAGGTTTCTGTCTACAATATATTGACCAATTATTCTCGTACACAATGAAAACATACAAATACACAGCAACTTCTGGGTGGTAGACAGAACATTTCCCCAGGGCACAGTTGACCTCTGTTCTAGTTTGCTTGCTGGTCACTTTTTAACTGTGTGGCCTTGGATAATTTCCTTAACCCCTTTGGACCCTGACATCCTTATCAATAAAATAGGGATAGTAAATATTTACCTCGTAGGATGCTGTAAGGATCATATTAGATAATGTTTATGAAAATGCTTCTGAATCAGGAAGCGTGGTACAAATATAAGGTCTGACACTTGCATTGTACACAGGGATTCACAGGCACCCTCCATGCTCTGGCAAGGCAAAGGCCACCAGGAGGATACAGTCTCCCCAAAGGTTTGGTCTAAACAGAGGTCACCATGAGTACCTATCAGATGCACTTGTCTTCTGACATTAGATTTGAACTAAGCCATCCTTGGTCTCACAGAACAGTTTCCTTTCATAGAGCACTTCTCTGTATCATTCCCTGATTGTGTTAGAAATAGATTGGCTTGCTCAGGCGAGTCCAGCCAACTAGAGCCTCAGCTACCCTCCTGTTCAGGGGCCCAGAAGCCTCAGGAAGCTTCTCCCTGACATCGAAACAGTCAGGGTGGGTCCTGGTTCCTCGTCTTGCTCTGGTGTTAACTAGCTATCTGACTATGGCCACGCACTTCATTGACCATGTGCTTCAGTTTCTACAATAAATTGTATTAAGAAGAGTTCATGTCAAGAGTTAAACTAGAACTTTCACAGAAGACTTACAGTCTCCCAGGCCCACACTGTGCCAACTGCGAGAAAGCACAGAGGCTTCCGTTGAGCCTGCTGCCTTCAGGTAGTGTTAGACTACTGAAAGAAACAGCCAGGTAAACAGCTTGTCCATCCCTGCCCCATGTCTTATCCCTGAAACACAAAGCTAATATTCCAAATTTTCCTGGGAACTCAAATAAGCCAAAAACAAAACGTGAGCCTTAAAGAAAATATCATGTCTCTGCATCGAAAGTGTTAAAGCAGATCCCCTTAGAGCTAACACTGGGGAGGTCTGTGTGAGTCTGTGTCCCTGCTGAGAAAATTCTATGGCTTCTTTCACTAATTTTTGGGCACCAGGATCATCCTGACAGATGGCAATGTGCACCCACCAGTCCCAGAGTCTGGGCTGTGACCTCAGTCCACCAGATCACACTGGATTGAGGGAAGGGGCGGGTGACTCTAGCCACAGTTCTTTTCATACACATTGACATTTGGTGACTTTATTACAAACAAAGTAAGACTATGCAATTTTCCTTTCATCAGAATGAGAAGGAGCTGGCATTTTATAGGGCTATTATCTACTGATCCATAAAGCACTAAAGACTCAAGTAACTCTAATTTCAACAAGTACGCCTTATCTTCACTATACAGCTACTTACAAGAAAAGAGCGCTGGCCTCCCTCATAGGTGCCCAAGCAGTGCTTAATATGAGCTTTTAAAACTATTTGACAAGCAAATTGAGCAAGAGGGCAGGACGTATACTAAAAAAATATTGACAGAGAACAAGGGTGGCTTTTTGGTGTCCCCCCCCACCCCAGTGCAAAACTAACTAATAGTAACTGAATACCTACAATGTAAAGCCTCTTGCTAAATGCTAACAGTGACACAGATGTTAGCACACCCCCGGCATCCAGGAATTCACAACCTAGTAGGGATCTCCAACTTGTCTATGGCCAATTATAACCACATCGGTTCAAAGCCTATTCTCTTAGTTACACATACCAACTCCTGGCTCTACCACAACTCCAACATACCTATGGAATGTTGGGCAGGTTACTTCATCATTGTACCTTACTTTCCCCAACTGCAACATGAGAAGAAAAATAACTCCTGCTTCATAGGATTATTGAAGGGATGCCATGAGTTCATATATATAAATAGAATGAAAAGGATATTTGCTCACATTTTGTCTTTAACTTTACAAAGCAGTTTAGCTATGTTTGCTCCTGCCATTATTAAGTATACAAATCAGTCTAAGCAACATGCACACAGGCCGTGAGGAAGGAACTACCTGCATTTTAATGGAGTTGGGGAGAGTAGGAATTGTGGGGAGAGAAAAGGGTCACAGGCCAAGGAGTGAGGAGGTGGGAAGACTTCTTACAGCTGGCATTACAGCTGAAGACAGCAATCTGAAATGTAGCCAGGCATAAGGAAGAAAGGCACACACGACAAAAATAAAATAAAATAAGCCACACTTTTTACCAAAGAACAGAAAGAAAAATTTATTGAAAAATGTGAAGCAGATGAATCTTAGTTTGCAGAAATAAAATCTCTAAAGCCATAGACTGGGAACAGAGATTAGGAATGGGAATTTTATTCTTACCTCCTGCTAATCGTAGCAATGCATAGTTACTACATTCTGTGTTAGATGACCCTAGTAGTGATTATAGGAGTTAATAGAGCATCATCCAAGCAATGGAGCCATAAGAAGCTCCATTATTGACTATGCAGAGAAGCAAAGGCATTCCCTTTAGCACAAAAAATATTTTCAAAAGACTGTCATTAACCAATTTTTTTTGCACACATATATATACATTTAAACCTCGCAGTCTTGTAGGGATTCATACATATGTACATTTCCTAGCAGATATTTTAAAGATTTCACACATAGATACATCTAATCTCACAATCTAGCAAGGGTCTC
The DNA here is from genome assembly GCA_963574355.1 of Loris lydekkerianus. NCBI lineage: Eukaryota > Metazoa > Chordata > Mammalia > Primates > Lorisidae > Loris > Loris lydekkerianus. Next base: position 70,884 of record CAUYPK010013639.1, on the reverse strand, counting down.
CAGATCTTCAAGACTGCCAGGAGGCTGGCATTTAATATCAATGCCATTTTACAGACATAGAGTGATTTCCCCAAAGTTTTATAGTTACTAAGTGGGAAACTAGTACTCAAACTCAAATACCCTGACACGTAATATCATAATCTTTCCACAGAGCTCCCTCTGTCCTCTTGTTGTCATGATTTTAAAAGTTTGTGTTAGATAGGCCAGGCCACAGTGGCTCACGCCTCTAATCCTAGCACTCTTGGAAGGCCAAGGCCAAAGGATAGCTTGAGTTCAAGACACCAGCCTGAGCAAGGGCAAGACCTTGTCTATACTAAAAACAGAAATCTTAGCTATGTGTTGTAGAGGGCCCACCTATCTGGAGGCTGAGCCAGGAGGATTGAGAGGCTCACTTGAATACTAGAGACACCAGGGCATGCTAGCCTGGGCAACAAAGTGAGACTCTGTCTCAAAAAACGTTTGCATTAGAGATAACAAGCCAAGGCCTGGAAACACTCATTTCTGCTGGAGTTAGAATGTCTGTCTTCTGCTTTGCAAACAATTTCAGCATTTTTCACATCCTAAAGAAAGCCCCATGTTTTTCATGCCATTGATCTGTAGCTGTCTCCACAAAAGGACCTGCGTGCCTGCGGTGGCCCTGGGAATTTTAAATAAGAAGTCAATGAGAGATGCTGGTAAGTGGTTCTGTAATTGTCTAGGGGTGGATAAAACCTCACTGGAATAATAATCATATCAATATGCTGGCTACATGAATGATCCTGCAGTGAATTACAACAGGGCACTTCAACTCCAGAGCCCAGGGTGGCAGATCTGCATAATTAATCTCACTCTGAATAACCCCTCAGGGTCAGCAACATCGGCATTCCAAGGCAGAAATTAATGTCTTATTATTTCAGTCTCCTTTGGTGTTTCTTCAGATTTAGGAAAATAGTATCAGTGGTAGCAGCTCTGTTGACACAGACAGAGTTTTAAAGGCTCGTCAAGCTATGACAGAAAATCTTCACGTAGATCCTCATTGGCAAACAGGAGAAGAATTTAATACATAGTTCTAATAATACAACTGCTTAATTCAAGTCTCAATATTTTTTAATTTCACTCTTAAAGTAGACCCTTCACAGGTCACCTACTGATCTATAGTGTCCAGCCTGGGCTTTTACAAAGTGATATTTGAGAAGCTATGTTTTTGTGTTTCACTCTCTTTTTAGTGAAACATTAGGTTAATAATATTAGGTAAAACAGGTTCGAAGGTTATCTTTTCCAAAAGGACTTCTTAGGGCCTTTTAGAATGGTAATGTGCACTGTGAAACTAAATTACTTAGGAATAATTTACAGTGTTCCTCAAACCTAATTGACTTCAGTAATTCTTGTTTAGTAATTTCTCCAAGCATTAGGATCCTTGGCACAGTTTAAAAATGCTGAGTGAAGTTCTTTCAGAAAAAAAGAGAGAAAGAGAGAGAGAGAAAGAGTTTTGACTGTGTGAAGCATTCTAACAATACACCAAGCTTGAGAAATTCTTATAAATTCTCTCACGGGGTGTATTACTCCTAGTTGAGGTGATTTTATAGTAAGGGTCATGAATTCTTACCTGGGAAAAAAGTGGAAAATTCAAGTCAATTTTTCTAATTTGCTAAACCATTCCTGTGGCAGCTGATGGAGGAACAAAGCTAAACGAGATGTAAGACATGCCGGTGGCTTTAAGTGTGATAATGCCATGTTCCACCAGTGTAGCTAATTGGAGTTGATTATAATTTCACTTCTTATAGCACTTTGGATACTTAAAGGCTGTTGCCACATCAGAAAGTAAGACAGTGAAGATAAAGAGGCAGAAAACGGAGGGAAGCCTTTACTCTTCCAATTATAAAAGGAGACAGCACATCTGAGAAGACCCGGCAAATGACCCTTTCACCTGCGTGACCTTAATATAGGCTAGAAAAATAAAAGGCATGATGAATGTTAATTGTCCTGCTCTTCCTGAAAAAAGAAGAAAATGCATGTATTCATTAGGCTGACCTAAAAATCAATAGTTTTTGCATACAAATATTCTTTCCCTTTTATGATACAAGCAAAACAGGCTGAAACCTTGTTCTCTGAATCCAAAGGAAGAGATGTTTCCCGCACCACAAGCAAGAAAGCTATAAAAGTCTCAGGTAAGCTTGGGGTGTCATGGGAACACCTGTAAAGGCTGACTGATGACAAGGGCCGAAGCAATTTTCCCATGTTATATCCTAAATGCCATTTCCCTGATGTCCTTCCTACGACATTCAGGATCCTCCAGGATCTGGCAGCAGCAAACTCCTCTTCCATCCTTATCTGTAACCTCTCTTTCTCATATGACCTGGACTTCTGCTCCAGGTACAAACACAGGTAGTTCTATAAATCACTCCTGTGCCTCCTTTCCCTCTAATTGTTCCTACCCGGAATGTCCTTCAGTCCTTTCTCCACATGCACAAATGCCACCCATCCTTTAAGACCTATCTTGAAAACCAGTTCCTTCATGAAACCTCCCTGCTTCCCTCTGTCAGATGTAATTTCTCCCTTCTCTCTGCAACTTTCACTCTGTTTCCCTTGTAGTCCTGGTAATGTGATTTATTATCATGTACTACAATTAAGCATGTAGTCTTCTCTCTTGAAACCTTTGCAGGCAGGGTCTACCTCTGATTCACTTTTGTCTCCTAGGACCTAGGATGAAGCTTGACACATAGAAAATGGAATGAATTATTGATTGATTGATTGCAGTCTCCTACATAGAGTCCAGGAAAATACTATTTTGTCAGTCCAGGAAAATACTATTACTCTTTCCTTTGCTTTTCACACTTTTGGTCTCTGAACATTCATTTCTCAATCGTGTTGAGGAAGGTGTTTTCCCACTAAAATTGTATGTCAGACAATTTACATTCAACAAAATACGAATGGGACTGTCATCTGTCCTGGCCAGCATACGCCTTGGTTATGCTTTATAATACACATTTGCATACGTTATGTGCACCCACTGAACAAGAGAGTTGCACAGTGGCCAAGTGTCCATATAAGGAACTCCTGGAATTAGACCCTGAATATTGTTTAATTTGGATTCACAGTTCTGATTCAACATTATTGCAGCTCATTATTTTTTGGTCCAGGGTAAAGTCCCCTGAGTGTGTGATGCTGGGCAGAAAAAGACAATTCCCTTTATCCTAACTGTGTATGGTCCACTGGATAACTCTGTTTCCAACAACCTTTGTATCCTAAAAGCTTTGAGGAAGTAGTTTGATTTAGAAGGAAATAGTTCATCACAAGATATAATAGAAATTCCTTAAGCCCCTTCAGACCACTCCACCAACTTTGAGCTCTGGCGCTTCTAAAGCTGAAGCAAAAGGTCTGACCAGGAGTCAGAGGAAGGCAAGGAGTAGGGAGGTGATAAGCCAATGTAGTTAGTGTACATGTAGAGAGGCGACAGTGCTGGGAAAATTAACTCTGAGAACAATTTCTGTTCATTCATTCAAGAAACAAGTTTCTAAATTCCCACATATGCTAGGTATGTGGGAAATAATTCATGCTTTGACAGTATACACGGTGCTTCTTTTCAGGTCTAATTTTATTTGATATTCATACAACTTGTTCAGAAAGGAATATAATCTTCCTATTTTACAGATGATGAAATTAGGTGCAAAAAGATGAAGTGTCTAACAAGGTATCACAGCAATCAAATAGAAGAGCCTGATTTGAAATAAGATTTTCTGACTACAGTAGATTATCTGCCCTGATTCTTTCAAATCATTCGCCACAATGCCCATGGCAGGCTGTAAAATGAAACGTATGAAGAAAGTATTCAGTATATTTAGTTTCTGTGTCCAAAAGATGAATTAAGAAAGACAAAGATTCATTGGAGCAAAGGTCATGGAACGTGCCAAACCTACATTAGTAAAATCATTGAACTACCTGCAAAAATATTTCACTGAAAACACTCCCTTTATCACTTTGAAAGTAATGGGGTGGCACAAATGAGATGTTTCGGGGGAACTTCACAGACTTGGATTATTTGTAATGTACACAGGGAGGCACTATATTCAAAGGATTTAAAGTTGTTTTTCTCAGTTTCCCTAGAAAACAAAACAGTTCTGTCTTTAAAAATCCTGGGCAAATACAATTCTTTATTTATCATCCATTGGCAGAATATTAAAATATCATGGGCAGTGTTAAATAGGTCAGTTAAATTACTAATGATGGTGGTTGCCGGGGGCTGGGAAGAGGACAAACATGGGGAGTTAGTATTTAAAGGGTACAATTTTCCTTAGGAAAGATGAAAAGTTCTGGAGACGGATAATGGTAATAGTTGCATAGCAATGTAATGTATTTAATGCCATAAAACAGGAGACTTAAAAATGGTTAAAATGGTAAAATATAGGTATATTTTAATCATAATAAGAATATAAATTAAAGAAATGCTAATAAATTTTCAAATTGGATTTGATCGTGGAAAAGTATAATTTGTTACATAAGGCCAAAAACAAACCTCCGGTGAAGCTCTAGTTAATCTGAAAATTCAGAACGAAAATAAGACTTTAATTTTCAACTACTTAGTAAAATATACTGAAATATGACCTACCGTCTGTAAAAACAAATACAAATTACAAATAAGTAGCGTATTTCTCCTTGTCGAAAATAAGGTAAAATATTCCCCATCCCCCTTCTTTTTCTCAGAGCATTTACTTTAGAAAACTTATAATTAGTAAGCAGTTTCTCCAGTTTTTAAATGTACATAAATCTTTTTGAAGACTAAACAGGTCTTTTATCAACTCTCTGATAACGGGAAGACCTAGGGGCCAGCTTTTTATAAACTAAACATCAAGGGAGCTATCTCCCAGTGTCTGCAGAAGAGTGGGAACATAACTTTGAACATAACCTTGCTCTAAGTTACAAATCTGCCTTCTGTCATAAAAACATGAGAAGTTTCTTTTTGCTCTGCATAAAATCAATTAACTACCACAAATGATCACCCCAATTACCAGGTAAAGTTAGAATGGACTACATGTGACAAATGGTGCTATTGAGCTTACTTAAGCACAAGTTATTCCTTTTCTTAAAAACATGTAGGTAAGGGGCTGCTTGGCAGTATAGAAGAGTGAGATTTCTCTCTGTCTTTGCACACTCTTAGCGCATTGCCTATGATGCATATCCTGTTCTGGTTCAACGTTTCTTTGATAATAAAGAAAAAAGTGTTTTCGTTCCTACTTTGGTGGAGAGCACTTCTTGATTGCAACACCTCCTAAACCTATCACCTTTATAATTTTCACTAAAATAGATTTTGGGTAACAAAAACCTACCACACGGACACATGAGAAACATTAATCCCTGTTATTACAAACAGGGAGGAAAATCAGAAGAGTCAAATGTGCCGAGCCCTTCCTGTGCCGTGCAGATGCAAGCTGAAGACAAGAGTCCATCACAAGACAGGGTCTGTCAGCATCCTCGGACGCAAAAGATACCAGTAAAAGGCAAAGATGGGTATCTGCTCCATAGCAGTGCTTCTCAAATAGTAAAATGCATAAGGATGATCTGGAAACACAGTAAAATGAAGATTCACATGCAATAAGTTTAGGACAAAAAGCAAGACTTCATTTCTCGTTAATCCCCACCGAGTGCTGATGGTGCTTTCCCACAGATCGTACTTTGAGAAGCAACAGTCTAAGTGAGAAAGCTTAATGAAGGGCTGTTGAAATGCTAAGACAGAGCTGATTCTTTCTAGTTGATAGGTTTAGGTAAGTTCCACAGGGAAGATCCCATAGCTAGACAGGGAGAGGAACAGAGGTAACAGGTGTGTTGATGTCTGTGTGGGTCAGTGAGGACCAGAAGTAACACACAGACATAGCTGGGACTGCAGATGAAATGAGGGGAAAAAAGAAGAAGAAGAATTCCAAAAAGGGAATAACTGAGTACAGTCCTTAAAGCAGAAAAGTACATGAGATATTTAGAGGAAAACAAAACATCTGATAAGACTGGCGTATAATCTACAGAGGAATGGGAAAGGAGTATAGGCAATAGGCCTAGAAATGCATGCCAGAAAGAAACCATGCCCATCTGATGTGCATCTGACCGTGTTGTGGGGGGAGGGAGTATAAGATCTGCAATAAGATAGGCAAATTCCAACTTCTGAGATGAATTATGCAGAATAAAGGGCCTGGAATTTAGATCTGGTCCAAAGTTATTAATATTCTACATTTTGATATTTATTACTAAGTACTCATTATTATTCTCCAACATAGTTGCCTGTCTGCAAATGAAACGTCTCCTCAAACAAAAAAACCTTTCTTCAAATGAGACTATGGAAGACCAGAAAAAAATATGGCCTGTCCTTAGCTCAGTAACCTAAAGTCAAGCAGTGGCTCTGGAAAATCACAAATCATTTGTATTTAATGTCTAAGGCTGATAATTTCCAGAAATGTTTTCTCATGTGATATTCTGGAAAAGGGAACCAAACGAGGCTCTAAGAATGCGTAGGTTTTTGCACAGCTGCCTATAGATCCAAGTCAAGGCAAGTTGGCAGAGATCAGAGAGAAGCCCCAGGATGCCCAGGAAACTCAAGCAAAATGCCATATCCTAATGGGCAAGTTCACTGCCTCCTCACCAACGTTATTAATAATAAAACAAAAGACGAGAAAAGGTATCTAAAGTAAAGGTATCTAACAAATTCTCTCTCAGGGCTTCTTTTTCTGTATCTTTTTGGTAGGCTTTAAATCAGCATAAACTTTAAATACAGCATGCTGGCTCTTTGGGATAGGTTGTGAGTCTCACTTAGCAAGAGGTTCCAGGTTAATTCCTTAAATGTGTAAAAACCTGAAAATTCTAAAAATAATAAAAATCACCCACAGATACATAAATGGATACATATGTGATAAAGCAATTATTTCCATAGTGTTAAAAGTAGAATCTATGTGGTTTTTGTTATACAGATATCCACTGTAATGGTTTCAACTTCACTGTATGTTTTTAAATTTTCATAATATTGTTAGGGGAAAACTGCATGTGATCCCTTTTTTAAAACTATTTGAGGTAAGAAGTGAAAAAGTCCCCTTCTCTTCTCCATCCAGCATTCAGCCAGTCCCACTCCTAACATAATCATACATAAATATTAGATATAGATTTTTTCCATTTTTTTCTATTTAACTTTTTAATTTTTCTTTTTACAAAAATTGAACCACGTGCGTAGCTAAAAGTTTCTTCTTTTATTGAGCAATACATCATTCACATTTTTTTCCAGATTAGTTCATGTAATTATACTTTATTCCTTTTTTTAAATGTTTAAATTTTTAATTCTCATGGGGACATTACAGTTGTATATATTTATTACTGCCTAGCTATACCAAAACATATATAACCATGTCCCTATTGCTAGGATTTCATTACTTTCAAAAATATGTCATCTTTTTTTTTTTTTTTTTTTTTTATTAAATCATAGCTGCGTACATTGATATAATCATGGGGCATCATACACTAGCTTCACAGACCATTTGACACATTTTCATCACAATGGTTAACACAGCCTTCCTGGCATTTTCCCAGTTACCGTGCCAAGACATTTACATTCCATATTTACTAAGTTTCGCATATACCCTTGTAAGATGCCATGGATGGAGCCAGAACATATTCTTCTTAGTAAAGTATCTCAAGAATGGAAGAAAAAGTACCCAATGTACTCAGCCCTACTATGAAACTAATTTAGGGCTTTCACATGAAAGGTTATATTAGTTTGCAACCCCACCAGCAGTGTAGAAGTCTTCCCTCTTCTCCACATCCATGCCAGCATCTGCAGTTTTCGGACTTTGTGATGTGAGCTAATCTTATTAGGGTTAGATGATATCTCAAAGTAGTATTGATTTGCATTTCTCTAAATGATTAAAGATGATGAACATTTTTTCATGTGCTTACTGGCCATTTGTCTGTCATTTTCAGAGAAGTTTCTGTTCCAGTCTCTTGCCTACAAAGAAATGAGGTTGTTTGCTATTTTCTTATTCATTAATTAAAATTCTCTGTAGATTCTAGTTATCAGACCTTTGTCAGAATTATAACATGCAAAAATCTTCTCCCATTCCGAAGGCTGTCTTTTTACTTTGGTTGTAGTTCCCTTAGTTGTGCAGAAGCTTTTTACCTTGATCAAAGCCCAGTTATTTATTTTTGGTATTGTTGCAATTGCCAGGGGGGGAGGGGTCTTCCTCATAAAAAGTTTTCCCAGGCCAATATCTTCAAGCATTTTTCCCTGCATTCTCCTCTAGTATTTTCATAGTTTCATGTCTTAAATTTAAATCTTTTACCTAGCGAGATTCAATTTTATTTAGCGGTGAGAGGCATGGGCCCAGTTTCAGTGTTCTACATGTGGCTAACCAGTTCTGCCAGCACCATTGGTTAAATAGGGATTCTTTTCCCCAGTGCATGTTTTTGGTAGGCTTATCAAAGAAGTATGGAAAATCCTCAAAGAACTGAAAGTTGACATTCAATTCTATCCTGCAATTCCATTAGGAGGTGTCTACCCAGAAGAACAAAAATCATTTTTACCACAAAGACATTTGTCCCAGAATGTTTACTACAGCCAAATTCATAATTGCCAAGTCATGGAAGCAACCCATCAACCCATGAATGGATTAACAAATTGTGGTATATGTATACCGTGGAATACTATGCATCCATAAAAAAAGATGGAGACTTTATATCTTTTATGTTTACCTGGGTAGAGTGAGAAGACATTCTTCTAAGTAAAATATCTCAAGAATGGAGGAAAAAACTATTCAGTGTACTCAATACTATTATGAAACCAATATGTATAAACACTTATACACTCATGCAAATGATAAAACACAAATATAGTCTAGCAAGGGGGAGGAGTGAGGAGGGAGAGTGGAGAGGAAGGGAGAAGGGAGATTGGTAGAAGGAGAGAGGGCATTTGGTGGGATCTCACCTAATTAATGTGCACAATGCAAAGGTACATTTCAAAATAACTAAGAGTAAATTTTAAATGTCTTACCCCAAAAATAAAAGAATAAAAATATGTTCTTTTCATACCAGATTTAGACTTTTGGTCATTTTCTTTACAATTTACTAAAAATCAGAAAGGGCCCTAGCATCTACCCAGAAGATCACAGTACAAATTTCAAATTATATATTACTAGCCAAGTAGCTTAACACCTAAAAGAAAAGGAAAGACCCACAGAATCAAAGGCAAAAGCCCATATTTCAACAGTTGGTAACTCTATTATGAGATAATGCCAATTCTCAAGTAAATACCAGTAGCCCACAACTATGCAAACCAGAGCTCTACCTGGTAACTGGGATATGTCAACATTACCACAGTGCAGATCCTCAGATCCTTATTCTAACAACCTGATTATCTGAGTCCTTATACCAAAGCAGAGAAGAAGCTTGGATGAGGGCAAAAGGTTTTCAGAGGGAGGCATGTTGATGGCAGTGAGTGGGTTGGGCTACTAAAAGTTAACAAAGAAAGTAAACATCAAACCAAAAAAAAAAAAAAAAAAAAAAAAAAAAAGAAAAGAAAAGAAAGAAAGAAAAGTTAAAAAAAAGGAAAAACCAGAAATATGGGGATAGGGTCATGTAATGTTATTGTTTTTCATATTTCAATAGGCCCTGAGGACATTGTTATGCATAGTGAAAAATAACCCATGTTCAAAATCATGGGTCTGAATAATTAATGAAAGTATAATTTCTCATGATACTTGCTCTACGACAGCAGTGTAGGATGGAATACACTTAGGAAAGATAACTTATCAAAACAGTTATGAGATCCTTGATCACAAGAGACCTGAAAGAGACTTTGGGCCAACCACAGCTCTTAATAGACAAAAGTACAAAAGCACAAAGATAGCACAATTAATCCAAGGTCAATGTGTTGTTAGAAATTGTCAAAGCTATGACTCAAAACATGTGGTTTTATGGTACTGTGTAGCTATTCCATGATTACAAAATTGGTAATTGGAGACCACAAGTCTTAACTTTTCATAATAGTCTATAAACTAGAATGTAGCCATCACTGAGTATTTTCAGAGAACTAAAAATTTACCTTAAGAAATACTGTGACCAGAAATGTGAACATGGGTGGCACTGGAATGGGAACTGAGAGTGAATTATAAGGCATAGTGTTGCTGGTGAAGTAGACCTTCTAAAACTCAAGGGGCAATAATACGTGTTGGTTAAGAATAGACCTGCACAAAAGGGAACTTATGTCCAACATACGCATCATGGGAAAACTAAGTCACGTGTCTGCACAACAAAGCAAATCTCCCTGCTTGCTTATTTTTTCTGGTAATCAAATTTTATTGTTTTGAATCAGTCAACTTTTGAGAATCTAGACTGATTCTTTCGCTTAGTACTTGTAATTGCTGATAAATGGAATAGGCAATGTATCACATCACTCAAGAAGATACAAGGCTTGAGTTCAAGGCTCTGCGTAACTCTCAACAAGGGCTTTAAGGTTGTTCTATAAAATGAGTAAATTGACATGATAATCTTTAAGCGTCCTCATGGCTATGATTCACATTTCTAGTCATCCCCTTGCACGTAGAAACTAGACAAATAAAGGCAATTCTATGCCATGCAGTATGCAATACAGACTAGGTTTCCTATGTTTATGACCTTTGATGCAACGAAGACTTTCTGAGACATTTAAAACAGAGGACTCTTATTTTCCTAAACTCCACACTCTACTTTGCTGGGTTTTTTTGTTTGTTTGTTTGTTTGTTTTTTCCGAGTTCTTTCACCCTTTATCTATCTTCTTATCAGAATGACCTCTAGAAAATCAGAAAGGATCTGGGAAGTCAATAATGTTACTTGGTACACTATTTGGAAATTAACAGCCCAGGAAGGAGAGGAGATTTTCATAAGGTCAACAACTCACTAGTGACAATGTGATAAAAAGACAGGCTTTTGATTTCTATTTCAGACCTGTCCCCCAACTCTGAAAACTACTAACAGATATAACTGTACCCTAAAAATAACACACCATTTATATTCAGGGAAAGAGTCATGTCTGAACAGGCAATGGTCCTATATCAAAAGTAGACAGCTACTTGAGGCCCAGAGCAATGATTAGGCTGCAAAATGAAACTGGAGTTACTGTTCTCTTTCCATGACTTTGTGGAGATTTACATTGTGCACGGGACCCTTTGGCCCAACTTCCTGCAGGCAGTGTTGGACCAGATACCTAAGGAATCCCGGTAGCTAGGAAGTTTTTAACATCTTTATTTCCTGGGAATAACTGGACTGCTCTGACTTAAGGTATCTGTGAGTTCCTAAAGCTTCCCTATAAAAAATGAGACCAATTATTTGGGCCAGACACAGTGGCTCATGCATGTAATTCTAGCACTCTGGGAGGCCGAGGAGGGCAGATTGCTTGAGCTCAGGAGTTTGAGACCAGCCTGAGCAAGAGTGAGACCCCATCTCTAAAAATAGCCAGGCGTTATGCAGGTGCCTGTAGTCCCAGCTACTTGGGAGGCTGAAGCAAGAGAATCACTTGAACACAGGAGTTTGAGGTTGCTGTGAGCTATGATACCATATCGCTCTACTGAGGGAGACAAAATGAGTCTGTCTCAAAAAGAAAAAAGAAAAAAAAATCCCAATTATTTAATCCTCCTCCTTTTTCTTTAAAAACCTTTGTCTTCCTTTACCCCCCTGCATGCGTACCCTCATTGCAATGCCCATTCCCAAATAAATATCACTTTGTTTAAAAAAAAAAAAAAAGAGAGAGAGAGAGAGAGACTTCATAGTTTGACACATCTGAACATGATAGATTTGAGCAAAACATATTGAGCTGTAACATTTTGTTAAATAAATAAATAAATAAATAAACTGGGTTGGAGATTATTAAAGTCTCTATACATCCTGAGAGAAAAGATCACCTTACTTAATGGGAAAGCACCGTCCATTGCCAGTTGCAGCACTGTTCATTAGGACCTGCCTCCAGTTTTTGTATTTCTGTTTCTATTCTTTCAAATCTAAGTTATTAATTAATCTGTGGCTAGACTCTCCTATCCCTGCAACATTCTTTCCTTAAAGAACTAAGGAACTGTCTCAATGCTGACATTCAATCAAAGATTATCAGTTTTTAATAGCAGAGCTTTCAGATTCGTAGTAAGCCATTTTAAGAAGAAAAAGAAGAAAGTAAAAGAAAAAAAGAGAAAGAAAGAAAATGAAAGAAAGAAGGACAGAGAGAGAGAAATAGACAAAAAAAAAAAAAAAAAAGAAAGAAAGAAAGAAAGGAGTTTTTCCCTTCTGACATCCTAGCCTGTATGCGGCTTTTCCTTTGAAATGTCAAAGACAAAACTGCTCTCAAAGAGGCTTTCTCCTTTGCTGCCAACTGAGAGGGGAGTGTTTTTTCAGGGGATGCTTGTCTGGTCCGACACGGACTTGTTTCAGGGTGTGTCATCATTCCTCCAAGAGGTTTGCCCTAAGCGAGACTACATTCATTAGGAATTTTAAAAAAATACAGTAGGGCCGGCAGCCAGTGGGCGGATCTTCTGCACGGATGTGCACCTCCCAGTGCTCCGGTCACAGACACGACTGGGCTGATAAGAGGGCCTGGCGGAACTGTGCCAGGCCCAGACACAAGTCTCTCATTCTGACACGGAGTGCTGCCAAGTGGGAAGGAACCACATCCTTCCTCAGCCTGAGTCCCCTTCTTAAATTGAGTAGTTGTTCAGACAGGGGAAGCACGGGGGGAGGGAGGAGGCGACATCACTAGTTGGTGTTAATTATAACAAGGGGAAACCTTTATTCCCAATATAAAGTTTCTAAGTGAATTCAAGACAGAACCTCAAGGCCGGAAAGGCCCTTAAATATCATTTTGATTCAAACTCCTTTTTCCAATATTCAAATCTCCCTGTAACCTCCTTGCCAAGTAGACATCTAGGCTGTCTTTAAATCCCCCTAGTGATGGTGAACTCATTACCAAGTTAGTCTTCATATGGCCCTAATTATAATGAAGGTCTTATTATGTTGATCTGGACCCTGATTCCCTGTAGCGCCAATCAACTTGTCCTAGTTGAGGTTTCTGGGACCATGTTGGCCAAGTGCCTCCCTCCTCCACACACATATGGGCATTTAATACCGAGGCCCCAGTATCTTAAAGCAACATTTCCATATCTTCAGGGATTTCACTTTCAAAAACAAGAGGCTAGGGCTTTTGCAAAGCACTTGTTCCCTCACTTTCTTCTCCTACCCGCGATATAAGAAAGACATAGGAAATGAAAATGTCATTAAAACATAAAGAACTCTCTCAATTGATTCAGGCACCTGTGTGCTGTCTGAGCCTGAAAGGAAATTGAAAACGGAGAAAAGGAAGCAGTTAACAAGCCAGAAACTTAAATGACCTGTGGGGCTGGCTCAGTCCAAGCTGGATTTCTAGGGAATTGTCAGAAAATTAGCACAGTAACTAAACACCTGTTACAAGAAGCTCAGATGGACATGTAAGCAAAGTGGGTTGGGACCATGGGATACAGGGCAAACTTCAGGGCTGAGACAAGGCAATAGCTTTCATCACAAGCTTTAGAATCACACAGATGTGGACTCAAACCCTAGCTGTACCGCTACGAAACCATGTCTATGGGTAACAGTGTCAATAATGTACCTCATGAAATTAGGTAAGATGATTATGTGAGATAATTTTATAAAGCACCTGGGTACTCATTCTAATTTGTTAGCTGTTATTATTCTTTTTATCTTTATTATTTACAGTCTAGATTTTGATTCTCCCAATGTTTTCCCTGAATACTGTAGCAAAAACAAGGAAATAGGAAACCCACACATCTAGTAAGGAAAAATGAGGCCAACTCACGTACGGAACCAAAGCAAGAGAAGTAGCATGTGACACTTGAAAGGGTCCTGCCCCAGAATTTATGCTGCCAGTTTTAGAGTGGTTTGGCTGACTCTTTCACATGGCACATTCCTCTGTGGCCTTTCTGCAAAGCCATGTTTAGTTTTTCCGACCCAGCAATCTAATATTCTTTGAGAACATTACAGGTACTCCACTACGCTTAAAGACAGCTACGAAAACTCGATTTCCATATGCCTCCTCCTGTTACCCCAAGTCCATGTCTCTACATCATTAACTAAAAACATCCTAGACTCCCCACAGAAAGAACTGGGTCATCACCCCAATAAGGATTCCAGTAAGTGGACAAAATACCCTAAGGGTACATTGAGTGGTGGGTACAAGGTTTTCTATTCACTTGTCCTTAGTTGTGGAAATGTCAGGCAGTGCAGCACTTGGTGTAAGTGTTTGCTTTACATAAGTCAAGTAGATGAGTTCAGCTGTGTCTTGACAAGAAGGAGATAGGGTCGGTTTTTAAACATTCAGGAGTATATGCTCAGAAGTGCTGACAGGGAAGACTTATGGAATGACCTAACTCAAAAAATGCCTAGATTTCTTGAGGAAATTAAAGTACCTTCCTTAGGTATGTTTTTTTTATCCTGTGTTCGATGTTCTGTGCTTTAATGAAAAAGCAGTAAAAAGACTTCAAGAAGGTGAACAGCTGCAACTTTAACATCTGAGTCAAAGGGAGCCTATTCTCTGGGTGCAAAATGATATTAAAAGTGATAAAGTGAAAAACTATGGGTAGACTTAGAACAAGAATGCAGCATGATCAAAGGCGAGTTTTGTGATTATCAGGCAAGGGTGCATAAAGTGAAATGGGATAATGAGTGATGGGAAGTGTCCCATTAAGATGCTGAACTCCAGGGAGCTCTCTCTTGAACCATCAGGGGCTAAGTGGCCACGTGCTGGTTGTCACAATCTCTGGGCTTTAGGTTTCTCTTATAAATTCTCATATAATAATTCAGATCTTGAATACCTGTTATCAGATTGAATGAGATGATGAAGATTTAAGTAGTTTGTTAATAGTTGGGCTCTTGGACAAAAATAAGGGGATTACTTTTATTACCACTCAGTAAAGCCAAAAAGCCTTAGTTCACTAAGTGAAATAAGTACCTTTGTTTTTATGAGATCTCTCCTCTCAAAATGATACTGATGTGGTTGCATAACCAATTATATTTAAGTTCCAATTACATCGTTACTTTTCCTTGTTCTTCACATGGAAGAAGCAGAATCATAGAAAAATTGTAAAGCAGAGTTACCTAGGCATGCTATAAGAACATCATAGCTGAGCTTGCAACATATACTAGCATTTTTAATTCCCCAGATGGTCCTAAAGTCATCTTATGATGACTCTATTCTCCCTTACAAGAACAAAATAGGGTTCTGGAAATGCAAGCTTTTAGCCTGGATTATTATTAAGAGTCATTATTATAATAGAGTCTTCATCAATTGCCCACTTCCTTCCCCGCTAAGCTCCAGGGCTCTGATATCCAATGCCTGACCTGTGTGAAACTTGACTATGACAAGGTCTCTCCCTTACTCAAGACTGTTCAAAGTCTCTTCAGGTCTTCAACAATACAGTCCCTGCTTGTATGCTTAAGTTCCATCCTTGGGGATTCCTGTGCTCATATATTATCTCCCAGGCAAACTGGTGTCTCCACAAGTAAAGTGCCTTTTCCCTCCCTTCTCTGTTTTAATCCTGTTCCCTTTATCTGAAGTGTCTCTGTGGTTTTTGACTGTGCCAGCTTAGTTACACTGGAATTCTGTTTCCCAGAATTTCTTGCTGTCTGTGGCTCCTCAGTGGGGCTGCCCATAGAGAGATCCTGAGGCTGTTGGGGACCCAGGGCACAACTACAGTTCACTGTTGCTGATGCCTGGCTCCCTGCTGGGTTAGGGCGGCTCATTGCTCCTTCAAATCCTGCCACACCTGCCAGTTCAACTTCTCCAATGCTGAGGCCAGGAGATGTGGAGCTACATGGCTGAGTGCACCAGCCTCGTGGGCAGGCGACCCACGTCATCAGGTTTAAATACAGCGAGAGACAGGGAAGGGTCTCATGGCTTCCAGACCACCCTTGTCCCCTTTGCATCCAGCTGTTCTTTCTGACTGCTTCCCTACCACAGGCAGAGACCACAGCTTTCCACAGACCGTCATCAGCTCCTTCTCAGAGTTCACGGTTAGTCACTCTTCTCTGATCTCCCAACTGTCCCCTTCTAGTCCTTTTAGTGCTAGCTTCTCCCAGTTTATGGCTCTCTCTAATAAATCCCATATTCCATATCATTCATTCTTATCATTTCTGCTCCCCTGGTCCTACCCTAATTCATATACCACCCTCCTCACCAATCTTTATATGTGCAAAACCTGTCCCTCAGTTCAAAGTACATTTTAAATACAACTTTCTCACAAATCTCTTCCTTAGTTACACAGTCGTCTCTTTTTTTAAATGCTAAAATTTTTTATACATCTTCTTAAAGTGATGTGCTATACTCGTACACTATTTAAAATGTAAGTTTTATTGTAAATTCCTGTGCATAGCTTATGTTTTTTTTTTGCTTGTTTGTTTGTTTTTTTCTTTTAAACAGAGTTTCACTCTGTCACCCTGGATTGAGTACCATGGCATCATAGCTCACATTAATCTAACTCTTGGGCTCAAGCAATCCTCTTGCCTCAGCCTCCCAAGTAGCTGGAACTACAGGTGCCCGCAACAATGCCTGGCTAGTTTTTCTATTTTTACTAGAGATGGGGTCTCGCTCTTGCACAGGTTGGCCTTGAACTCCAGAGCTCAAGCACAATGTACCTGCCTTGGCATCCCAGAGTGCTGAGATGACAGGCGTAATGTGTATCTCATCTCTCATAATAGTTCATACATTTTTACTCTTCAGCGGTTATGTCTGTGTGTTTTTATATCTCCATATCTCACCAGTGTCTTGCTTACAGAAGGTTTGCAGAAAATGCTTACTGTTCCAATGAGTAAATGAGTATCTCTGCCACGACCCCTGTTTCTAACACAGGTGACTGGACTTCAGTGCTACTGCGTGTAAGACTGGCTCACTTACGTGAAGACCATTTCTGTGCCTGCCCTGCCTTTCTGCTCCCTCCCTTAGAGAAGAGTCTCCAGTCTGCATTCAGCGCTGTGTATTCTTATCATACACACCATTGCTACAGATCCATTACTCAGCTCCTTAGTCCACAGGAAAGCAGAAACCGCTAATTGCATGGGGAATGGAGAGAAAACTGCTAAAGCAAGATGCACTGAAGGCAGTAAGGACTAGCAGACAGTAAGGGAGAGAAAGGATAGAGAATGTATGAAAATCAGATGACATGCATTTAAAAGTACAACAGTCTAGGGCCATTTAGTAGAGAGAGAAAATGAGCTCACCGCAATAAATTTTAAAGGAATTACAATCCACTCCAATAAACTGTCCTGTATAACCAAAATTAAGTAATGCCCATGTTTTAGAATAATCTCTTTCTGAAATTGTTTTTAAAGTAAAAGTTTAGAGGCCAGGCATGGCGGCTCATGCCTGCGATCCTCGCACTCTGGGAGGCTGATGCAAGTGGATCGCTGGAGCTCAGGAGTTCTAGACCAGCCTGAGCAGGAATAGGACTCTGCCTCAACTAAAAATAGAAAAACTAGCCAGGCGTGGCGACAGGTGCCTGTAGTCTGAGCGACTCGGGGAGCTGAGGTGAGAGGATTGCTCGAGCCCAGGAGTTTGAAGTTGCTGTGAGCTACTCTATCCAGGACAAGAGAGTGAGATTCTGTCTCAAAGAAATTTAAAATAATAATAATAAATTAAAATTTTAAAACGAAAGGTACATATTAAAATTTTACCATTTGTAAAAATCCTTCAGCTGTTCTCAGAGAGAAAGAAAATTAATTGGGTGTAAGTTTTTATACATTCATTCTACAAATATACAGAGAATGCCAACTATGAGTCAGGCAGTATTGTCTGGTGTGAGTGTGTGTGTGAGTGTGTGTGTCTGTGTGTGTGTGCCAGTGTGTGTGAGTGTGTCTGTGCATGTGAGAGTGTGTGCCAGTGTGTGTGAGTGTGTCTGTGTGTGTAAGAGTGGTGTGTGAGCGTGTGAGTGTGTCTGTGTGTGTGTGTGTGTGTTTGTGTGTGTAGACCTTTCCTCCTAGAAAACCATCAAACTATGGGACTTTGTCAGGTTCATTGAAATACCTGAACCCTACTTAGAAGATAAGGGAGGATGAAAGTTACACCTTTTAAACATCACATAATTTTTTAAAAAGTCATTGTAAATAAGCATTATATTGTATTTTTACAAAGAAGCAAATAAAGGCAACTGACAGAATAGAACTTAGGTCATTATGACAAGCTTCTTCCAGGGCAAAATAAACTGTCCACTGAAATGGAGCTCCTCACCTTCCACACACAACCTTCGCCTCATTTCTTTGCCAAACGTGTCCTCACTGCAGGCGGCAAGGTCCCTGGAGACCACAAAGGTGCTACAACCTCAACAATTTGCTTTTGAAGAAAAATGTGGCAAAACACAAGAAATAGTCATCATCTCCATCCCCGATACATACGTGGAGGCAACTGTGCCACTTTCCCTTTTTACTTCTTAGTTACAAATCAACCGACATTTAAAATTTGCATAGGGGTGCGGTAGAGATGGAGTGGGATAAGGAAAAGAAAACAGTCAGCACAGCTCTTGGCACAAAAGAACCCCTGGATCAACCTCAGGTCTTCAACTTCCGGCAAGCTCTGTAAATTAACCTCATCAAGTGTTACCTAGGGCAGAATTTTAGTCTTCTGCTGCTTTTCCCTTGACACCCGGAATGCTCTGGGGCCATCACTGGAATACAAAATGACTTTCCAGCCAGGCAGACCCAGCCTGACAAGGTGGATGGGCAGGGCAGGGCTGGAAGTGCTGCCTGTCAGATGCTGGAGGAAAGACACAGGGTGGTCACGTAGCTCCTTTTGCTGCCACGTCATTCCCCAGGACTGGCCCGTCTTCCTACAAGAGAGCCTTTCAGAATCTCTGCTGAGGGCAAGGCACCAGAATGGGCCCTGGAACAAAATTAATATCACTGATTATATGATTAGATCTTTGGCTTTTTTTGTTTTTAAAAAAGGGAAGTTAACAAAACAAGCACAACTGAAAAAAACCTCCTGGTACATACGTGTAAGCATGTTGGGAGAGGTTATTTTAGTACAAAAACTAATAAAAACAGCTGAAACGAACTGAACACTAATTATGTTCTAGACACAGTGCTGAGTATTTTACATGCATGCTTCATTTAACCCTCACAACAGCCCTATCTTTGTGTCAATAACACAGATGAGGAAACAGGTTTAGAGACGTTAAGGAATTTTACCATATCCCAGAAGTAATGAGTAGCATTAGCCAGCCCAAGATGTCTCACTCTAAAATGCATGTTTTTACCAGTGACATGATACAGGCTGAAAGATTAGGTCATGTATTGGTTCACTGATTCAATACACTTACCATTGAACTATTCCTTCAAATAAGCCACTATGAAGTAAGTAGAACAAATAGAAATGAACAAATACACAGGCTTACTTCTTACAGTCAAAGGGCAGGATTGCATAATGGTCAGGTTTGTCTAAATTCAAATATTGAACATATCACTAACCCTGTGACCTTGTGCCTTTGTTTCTTCATCTCTAAAATGGTGATTATAACTGCATCTGTCTCATAGGGCTATTCCGAGTCTTCAGAAAGTGAATAGTCATAACACACTTGAAATAATGTCTAACATATATTATCAAACTATTTTAAACTCAGACTATTAAGAGGCATGTATGAAACTACACTCATATGTGTGAGTAAAAATGTCATGGAGAAATTGGCCTGTAAGTTGCTTCTTGAAGAATGAGGTACCATTTAAACTTGGAGGGCCAGAAAGAACACATGAACTTACATAGAATTAAGTTCACCTTTCACATACTCACTCTGCAGTACAGCAGACTCCAGAAACTGGTAGCTGCAGCTCCACGAGGAAATAGCTCTAGGTTCAATGTTTTAGGGAATTGATTACATAAAACATATACACAAGAACTGTAAAATTTCCAGCTGAATTGAACTGAGCAACAGTGCATACATTTCCATCCATTACTTAATGCATTTCAAAATAAGAATGGCATCATTGGAGAAAAAGCAAAGAAATTTGGTTTTGCCTATTTTTGCTGTTATTTTTTCCCTTTGAGACTTTCTAATGGGAAAGAGAGGCTGTGAATGACACATCAATGAAACTGAATTGTCTTTTTCATCTGTTCAGGGAAGCCTATGAGATCAGAACAGTTTATCTCCTTATCTTATACATAAGTCCTTCCATTTCCTTCTCTCTGTCTCTGGCTTCAACCTGGTCACCACCCTGCTTCAGTCTTTTCAGTGACTTCCCATTACACTTTGCATAACATCCAAACTCCTCACCATGGCCTGCAAGGCCAGTCTGATGGAGCCCCGCCTATCTTAAAACCCCGTTGCCACCTGCTCTGTCCCTCCTCTCACCAGGCCATACCACCTCACTCATGAACTTGGGCCTGTCCTGACTCCTCAGGTTTTTTTCTTAGTTCAAATGTTACCTTATCAGAGATGTCCTGAACTACCCTATTTAAAACTATCCCTCTTCCACATCCCTCCAATGTTACTGTTTGATCCCTGCCCTTCTTTTCTTTTTCTAAAATAACTTATATTTCTTCCATTTACTCATCTATACACATTTTTGTCTTTTTCCCCAACTGTAACTATAGCATCATACCAAAAAGAGATCATTTTAACATGTCTGCTTTCCAAAGCAGTTTTGCACAACTCTTAAATACATAAATAAATATATGCCACACACACACACACAGAGTATACAGAGGGTGCCAAAAAATGCATATGCATTTTAAGAAAGAAACAAACTGTATTAAAATTGCAATACTCAGTATAGACAATAACAAAAGATGAATAACAAGTCATGTTTGAGCATTTCTTGTAATTATAGAAGTCAAATGGGACATCAAGTATATATTTCTACATACCCATATATACACATACATCTATACATATACATGCATGCCTCTAAATTATTTAAATATTCAAAACATAAAAATAGTCAACGTTACACATATACACCTAAACACATACACATATTGTATAAGTAATATATGTGTGTATATGAATATATACAGGGTCTGACAATTAAGTTAGTGAACTCATCCTAGAAAAAGTGCTACATACTTCATAATGAATACCACCTTCAAAGTGCTCCCCTTGGGAAGCTACGCACCAATGCCAGTGCCTACTCCACCCTTCAATGCAATTTTTTAACTCTTTCTGATATGGCCATCAGAGCTATTATTATATTACCCTTGATGTACTAAATGTCATCAAAATGTCATCCTTTCATTATTTCCCTTACCTTTAGGTAAAGAAAAAAGTAACTGGGGACCAAATCAGTGTGTAGGGAGGGTGTTCCATTATAGTTATTGGCTTAATGGCTAAAAACTCCCTCACAGACAGTGCTGTGTGAGTTGGTGTATACCATGATGCAAGACCCACACCTGTTCCATGCCAAAATTTTCAGTTAAGATTTTTCTGTTTCTATGTTGATGTTTACTTGATCTGCTATGCTTCTCACACTCAGCTGACAATTTTGACGCCCAATTTGATTAACTTTTACAATGTTTTCATCCGTTTTGCTGATTAATGGCTATCCTAACCTCTCTTCCTTGGTGATGCTTTCTGTCCCCTCAGAAAAACATTTAATCTATTTGTATACTGCTATTTTCTTCATGGCATTATCCCCATAAACTTGGACTAACTTGTCTCTGATTTCACTTCTTCCAATCTTGCCAGTTTAACAAGAAATGTAATGTTTGTTGGGTGCTTCCAATTCAAGCTCCAACAGTCTCACAGCAGCACATAAAAATACACAACAATAATAAGTGACACTCAGCAAGACACCATCATATGTCAACAGGAAAACAGCTGTAAGATACTGATATACCAAGGTTATGAAACCTTACAGAGTTGTCTGTCTAGTGCTGCCAATGTAAGCACATGGCTGCCAGTTCATGAACTTAATCGCTAGACCCAGTATGTCACATTTTATTTCACTATTACATATACAACTTGCTTGCTTATCCATTTCCAAGGATTTATTTTTACATCTTGGGGACCAATAATCATGCTAATACCTATGAATACATTACCACTGACTCATGATCGGGAATCCACCATTTGCCAGGCCCTATTCTAGGCACCTGGCATACAGCATTAAGCAAAACAAGTATCCCCATCCTATGGATTTTAGATTCTAGTAGAGATAAAATTAAAAATGAGCAAAAGACAAAATAAGATATGCGGATGCTTGTAAGGTGACAATTGCTATAAAAACAGAAAAGTAGAGTCAGATAAGAGAGATGAGGAATGGCAGGAGTGGGGCCAGGAATGGGGTAGTTTTATGAGAACCACAGGGGGCTCACTGGGAAGACATTGAGCAAAGACTTCAAGCAGAAGGAGGAATTAGCCACGCAGTTACCCAGGATGTTTTGTCAGAAAAGAAACAAAATATAAATCATACAAAGTCTTGCAGGGTGTTTTAAAGAACAGCCAATACCCTAAGTGAAACAGTGTGTGGTCCTTTGTACCAGTCACTGTTTTAGGTACTTCCTATGTATTAAATTACTTAGCTCTCACAACAACCCAATGAGTTATGTAGTGTGTGTGTGTATGTATATATACATATATCCTCATTTTGCACACAGAAGTTAAATAGCTTGCCCAGGAATATACAGATGGAGTAGAATTTAAATCTATATAAAAAGACTCCTGAACCCTTACAAAATACTGCTTCAGTATTGAAAATTCTAATACAGTGAATGCTAGACTTCAGTGAAAAGCCCCTAGATAACTGCTTCTTTAGCAAGTTATCCAGATGATTATGATGTAGACGATCTATGTGCCATTAAGTATCAGTGGTCTAATCCCTCCATCACACCAAAGATTTCCAGATATTTTAAGGTAAATATCACATTCATTTCCTATTCTTTACCATCCCAATAGTACGCCAAAGTGGGGCACATTCTCTTAGACCAGCTGGGTGTCTACTCAGTATACCTTCCCTCTCTGAGCTTCACCAAATGGGTGAGGCTCTGGGTGAACTACAGTGTTGAGTGAAATGGAAGGAATGATTATTTACTAAATGCTTTTTAGGTGCCACTGTTATGTGACTGGGGCTGGATATCCTATTTTATCTTACTTTATACTCAGTAATAGAGAAGAGATAGAGATGATAGATAGATAGATAGGACATGTTTATTAACATTTAACAGATGAAAAAAAGGAAGTCTGGACCGGCTAAGCAAGCAGCATCTAGGAATCCAACCTAAACTTGATTCAAAGCCAGACTGTGTTTTGTATTCAAAGCCAGACTATGTTGGATTTCCAATCCAACTTTGTTTCCAAAGCCAGACTATGTTTTGCTATCTACTCTGTCCATTTAATCCCGTTTCCATTGTCTCATTCCATAATCTAAAAATTGAAGTCTAATCTTCTAAAAATCACTACTTTGTGTGTATTGCCACTCTTAAATTTCCATCATTTCTATAATTTGAAAGAACTCCTACATTTCAGTGAGAGTCAAGCTTCTTTTGTGGGCACTAAAAGTTCAAAAGAAGAAAGCAGAAAAAATGTGCATGCATAACGCTAAAATGCAAATGAAAGCCAAATATTTTATTTCTGTATTTCTTTGTAGAATATCATGGTGACTAATGATGATACACAGCATGCATTTTCACACACACACACACACACACACAGAGGCTCTATCTTTATTCCCCAAACAATAAACATTCGTATGCCTAACCCAGTTGTCTACTTTTTCTTCCCATCCCCAAACCTGGATCCCGAGGGGGATGAGAGAGATTGGTTTGCTGGGCAGAGGAAGGTGGCAGAATCACATTTCTGAGGACAGAAAGGTGCCATCATGAGTCTGAACCCTAGAGCAAGTCTCAGTTGTGACTCTCTCAGAGGCTGGGGAGGCTACCAGGGGTCTGGGCTTCACAATGCTCTACCAAACAGTGACGCTCCCTTCTCAGCCTGGCATGGTGTCTTCTACGGCACTACTCTAGCACACTGTACCCCAGAGAGCATCTTCTCATTTTAGGAGTGAAGAGAAGGAGGCCTAGAGAAGAAAGAGCAACTAACCAGTAATGATGTAATGAATGGCTGGGGGCGGGGGGGGGTATTAATACTTTGAAGTTAGAAAACCAGGGTCCAAGTTCTAGCTCCACTAACTGGCTATATAGCCTTAACAAATATTAAATACTCAGGAGACAAAATGTTGGAAAATCTGCCCTGATTACCTCAGTATTACTGTAAAAAGATAATAATGATACTATAGGTGTATAAATCTATGTATTTAACAAGCATTTTGAGGGTTAAATGTTCTATAAAAATCAAACTGTTATTACTGTATATACTCGAGTATAAGCCACGTTTTTTCGGCACAAAATTTGGGCCAAAAAACCCGAACTCGGCACAAATTTTGTGCCGAAAAACCTCGGCTTATACTCGAGTATATGCGGTATTTGAACCTTGGTCTTCCACTGTCTAATCCACTACCTATTTGGGCATGTAATGAAATCTTTATTATTGGTGTTGTTAAGCATAATAAAAGTTGGAATCCTCATGCACCAGGCTATTCACAAATGTCATAGCTTATGACTGACATCTACCAATGGCCTGACAGAATGAGTTTATTACCCATTTTACAGATTATGATAATGGCAACCACAGGCCAAGTAACTTTTCCAAAGTCAAACTCAGGGAGATCGGTCTGACATCAAAGCCCACTACGTCACATAGCCACAATTTTAAGTGGCCATAGCATCTAACCATACGTGACTGGCTTGAGGAACTTTGCTATCTATGAAAAGAACATTTTCAGAGATCAGAGTTTATGAAGTGACTGATTCTCATTTTTGTTGCCTTTAGCATTGATTGGAAGAGAAAGAGGCCACTGTAACCATAAGAGCTTATGTGCCAGACAGGTAGAAACCACAGGAGTCTACTGGAAATAAACTAGACATAAAAGGTTATTTGTCCTTATGGCCAATTGATGCCAATTATATCAAACAATAGTCGAACTGATATAAATTATTCTCTGCTTTTAGAAATCATTATATCAAACCTCACTGCAGCTGCCTACTTGCATGGAAACTTTCTATTTTCTCTCAGGTAATTCTATTTTCTCTCAGGTAATTCATTTATAACACTTGACACTGGCTTTGCTGTCAATATATGCAAACATGCACTTCAGCGTCACCCTTCACTGTGTTTGCTGCAAAACACCCTCTATTATTAGGCTAGAAATGTGTTTTTCCATTATCAAGATAATGATGTCCAGTTTTCTTAGTTTGTGGCTCCTCATCATTTATCTGATTTTATGACCACAACATTAAAAGAAATAAAAATTACCTTATTAATGTGTAGAGGCAACCTTTGAAATGATTAATGCTATGATAAAGTATGGGGAAACCAGAAAGCCAATTCTTGGCCTGCCTGACACAGCATGACTCCATCACCCATTCAATTTTTTAGTTCTCGTGTACAAGGCACTATGCTGGGCCCAGGGCAGAATAAACCAAGTCCTCAGCTACTTAAGTGATAATCAGGGACACAGACAAAAGCAAAGGCACAAATTACTGATCCACAATAAAAAAGCAAAAATAAAAATAGAAGATGTTATAAGCTTTAAAAGGGGTTCTGTGGGCTGGGAAGAATCGAAAAAGGATTTGAGCAGCACGTTCAGAAACAGAAGGAAAACAGAAAGAAAGGAGACAGCAGGTGAGGTGGTGTGGTGTGAAGATGCAGGAGGGGGTAGTTATGAATCTAGTGGTACGTGTCTTCAGATTTTATGCTGTGGTGTTTAGTAAACATGGTATAGTAGAACAAAAAGCTTTTTCCTCAGGCACACACAGGTCCCAATCTTTACTAACTGGATAACCTTGGGGAAGTTTGTAAGTTTCTCTGAGCCTTCATTCATTCATTTGTAGAAAGGCAAGCAATCATATACATCTGAGAGGTATTTTTGTGCTTAAGGGAGATGACAAAAGGATTGTTGCAAGTACATGTACCAATGACTGTTGATTTCCCTTGCTTTTCTCTGTTTGGCGAGAAAGTACAATTCTTAAGTATAAAATAGGGTATTTCCTCTTTCTTCCCTTTTCTTTCTTTTATCTTTAACTTTTGCAAGGAGATATGATTACAGAATCAGAGTTGAAAGGAATCTTCAAGAAAGATCCACACTATATTACGACTAAAGACCCTTTGGGATCATCTTGTCTAGCTCTCCCACATCAGAACGTAGGACGGGGTGATCTGGGTCAAGGTTCTCAGTTCTAGTCCCAGGGTGGGACAAATTAATGTCCTTCCTAGCTTTGAAATGAATAGCGTAGATGAGTCTCAACATTGGTTCTTGTTTTGTGCTATGTGACATGGGTCATGCCACTTGCCTTCTAGGATCCTCAGTCTCCTCAAAATAACACACAGGGTTGTGGCAAGGATTGAATGAGATGATATATTTTAAAACATTCAGCATAATCCATGATAAAGTTCAGTAAAGGATGATAGCTGTTAAATGTTGATGATTGTAATTTAACACACTGATAAATGGAAGGACTTGTTGGCAGAAAAAAGAATCAGTATTTATTAAAAGTCTCCTATGAATAATTTGCTGACATGGGGACTTAAGCTTCTAAGTGGGCAACAGTGTCCCTATTTCCCAGCTGCAAAGCTTGAGGATCATCCCTTTAGAATAATTTGCCTTAGGAACCTGACAGACACTAAAAATCCACACTGCCACAACTGCTGGAGATAGTTAAAGTCAGACTAGAGAAGGTCCCCTATCACCCTCATCAGTGTAAACCAGGTAGTCTCAGTTCAAAAAAAAAAAAAAGGCAAATGAGTAGCTAACCTGAATATATCTCCCCAAATATCACATACCAAATGTTCTGTAACCTTCCTGTTATTTGGTGGGTTTTTTCCCACACAGAACAATTTCCAAAATGGGCAAAGAGCACAGTAGGTGGCTCTCTTTAATATTTCACAGGCAAGGCGACAGTGACTCACCAGATCCTACATCTGTATCACCAGCCCAACGAAGTTGAGCAATAAATGAAACTGTGTGTATGCTGGAGGTAACTTTTTCCCCCTACCTCCTTCTCTAACTTCCTTCAGCCACATTCTGATTTCTTAACTGTGAGAGTAAGGTGACGCTAACTACCTTTTGGCAAAAGCAAACATATGTTCCCCACTGCCAAAAGCAAGGATCAAAATGTTTTTCCATCACTGTATATGCACACTATTTCTCTGCTCGCTACAAAGAAGAGAAACAGGATGGCCTATGAGCAATCTCCATAGATAAATGGCCCACCTGTCTGGGCTGGAAGCAGATCCGTTCATCTTCTAACTTGAGCCTTCAGCCATCAGTTTCCACAAGAATGACTGAAAACTCCCCAAGAGTGATCAGCACCACCAGCAAAAAAAGTCTTTTCTGAAATGCTGCCTCTGCATACTGTTCTCTATCCCTTTCTTTATCCATGGAATTGGAGAAAGTTATACAGGGTGGCCATAAAGTTGGTGTGCAATTTTAAATTTCACACTGTTTTAAATTGCACACGAACGTTACAGCCTTCCTGTATAATGCTATCAACATTCCTGTCACTTTTTGTTCAACTGCTTACCAGCCTTTGCATTAGCATGGGGACATAGAAGGAGGGAGTCACTCAGAAAAAGAAGAAAAACGTGGCATGATTCTGAACTTCATGTCTGTATAGAATCCTTCCTCCTAGGAATCCAAGGTGCACTGTGTCAAGCACATGAGAACAGGAAGGTTGCCTTAGAGGTCATTGCTTTAAACTGCCTCCTCTGAGAGCGGACCCCACTAAACTCTACATGTTCAAGGATCATTCTCTTAGCAAGGGAATATCCACTTTTCAACAAAAAGCTTACCCTGAAATCACCAGCCAGATAAGGTCAACTGAATAACTGAAGAAAAATGTTAAAGGTATCATTGGAGAGGCAACAGGTTGTGACAAGAAAAGCCCTAATGTAGAAGTCAAAACATGTGAATTGGATCTCCGGAGTTGAAACTTACTAATCTCATGACACCCCTCTCCCCCACAACTTCTCATTTCTCTGAATCTCATTCCAGGTTTTTTCCTCAATAAATTGAGATGAGCTAGGAAGAGGTTTTCAGTGAGCACTTACTTACTACATACACTTGACATTATTCACTGAATTTAATCCTCATACAAATCCATGCGGTGTTTGTTTTTTCCATTTGAGAACTGGATGAAACAGAAGCTTTAAATAGTGAAATAAATTGTTCAGCAGTACCCAGCTAGCTAATCTTCTCTCCATCCCCTTGATCAGACTTTATTTTGAACATTTTTCCTTTTCCCCACAAGTATTAGAGCTGAAATTTGAAATCTAGTAGGTCTGACTGTAAAACATGAGCTTCTCCCACTCTTAGTGTGCCTGCCAGGTCCTATCAGGACTACTGAAAATAACAAGGAAGATAACCTATGTGCAATGTACTTTGGAAATATTAAAGTTTATATATATATATATATATTTTGATAACAGTAAATAATAATTTGTATAAAGAGGAAAGGTATAACTGTGCATCCTTTCTTCAAAGAACAAGAACAGTACCAAAAGAAATTAGTTTTTAATCTCCTTTCCATCCCATTGTTCTGACCTTATTTTAAATATTTTTCTTTTCCCCACAAGTCCCCTGTTTCTCAGGCACAGGTTCTGTTGTATCCCAGCCAGCTCATCACAATGCATGCACACGGAACCAGCTGATGGAAGCAAGTGATCCCATCTCCTGCAAATGCTCGGTGTGGGAGGCACCTCAGAGGGCATCACTGGACCTTCCGATCCATCAAGATATATCACACCCCCTTCCCAGCACTCATCAATACTGCACAGAGATGCTATGGACTGAGGAGGAGGCAGCAAATTATAAATGCCGGACACTCAATCCTGACACTTAAAGCAGTAGAAAGCAGTAAATAATAGTATGAAGTTAATCAGAATAAAATCAATGGTTATGAGCAGGGTAGGGGTCCATGAGGGGAGCTGTCTAATTTTAAAATACCAATGACACAAGAAGACTACCGTGGGAATACCTATGTGTACGTGTGTGTGTTTAAATAAGGCAAGTTTGTGTCTGTAAAAGCCTAAAATTATCTGTGTCCCTGTACAATCAAGAGAAATAGATGAGAATTTTGTTGTTTGCTGATACTAGTTAAAAAATATAAATCTGCTTGGCTGACTTAAGACAGCAGGGATGTAGCCTGCAACATAGCTACAATTCCAATTTCCACTGCTTGTCTTTCTGCCTTTCTTCAATTTTAAGACTCTCTTTGTAGGTAAAGTAGGCATCAGGTCAGGGCAGGTCACCGGCCTAAGGTTTCACCTAAAAACTAGTAGGAAATTCTTAGCATTGAGAAACATGAATTTTATATTCCAAATCAAGCATCATCACCCAGGTCATGTGTGCACAATAGTCAGAAAATGCCTACTATATAAGAACTGTTAAAAGTACAAAGAAAAAACATTGCCAAATTACTAGTATTATTATTTTTTTTTTTTTTACTGCTGCTCTAAGGTAGTATGAAATCACCTTTCTGAAAAGCTACTGTCTCCAGACTTGCTCTACACTGTGATATTTACAATAGTTGCCATCAGTTTGGGATCAACTAGGGGCCAGGCCAGGCACTGTGCTAAACATGTTATTTGAATGCTATTTCACCCCCCAAACAACTAAAGGGCTCATTGTGACCATTGTGGCTGAAAAAAAAATGTGTCAGAAGGGTAGAATACCTGGCCCAAGTACCCGCAGCTAACACATGGCAGAGCTGGAGTCCAAACCAGGTAAGATCTCCTTTCTCAGCCAGCGATGTGTACGGCAGAGCCACAAAATGCTTCGCGTGACACCCTGGCTCACAATTTCACAACCGCGGGGTGGAAGGAAGACAGGCTGGGGACTGGCTCTTAAAGGAAACAGCAGAAGTTTGCTTTTATGTTTGTGATTTTTCTCTTTAATTCAGCTTTCTTGTGCCTTCCCAGTGTTTAAAAGCGGGAAGGGGCTACTGTGTGGTTCCATGAAGTCAGGTCTTGCTAAATGAGGGGCATCCCGTGCCCCATAGCGCCCCGGCTCTGCTTCCTCCGGGGCTGGGGAGACACTGTGAGTACCCTAGTAGGTCCCCGGCGCCCGGGCGTCCCTCACTCACTCCCGACTCCGCCAGGAGTTGGTCTGACCCCCTGGCCACCCTAGGCAGGGGCAGCTTTCTGAAAAAGCAGGTCAGAGAAAGAGGGAGTGAGGCTGCAGGCAGCATCTTCCCAGGCTGTCAGAGCTCTGGGCTGGGAGCGACGCGACACCAAATGGGCATGCTGGGACACACTGCCTCCTTCTATCCTCCCAGTGCACGGCAGCGCTCCGGAGAAACCAAGGCGAGGGGTTGTCAAAGGACTGGAGAACCGGGACAGCAACGAGCAACCGTCCCACAACCGCGTTACTTAAATCCCTGCAAAGCAAAGATGGGGGCACTGACAGCTAGTTCGAATCCTGGCCTCAGCGCTAACTAACTAAAAGCAGAACGGTCTATCCTAGCGGCTGTCCCGTGCTGTACCTCAGTTTCCCCTTCTGTACAACAGGAGAATTGAAGGAAACGATCTGTAAGAACCCAGCTGCACTGAGATTCTGCGCTGACTGATCTTGCGACAGCGCGAGACTCACCTTTCTTGGGAAGCTGAGCGGGTTCCGCAAAAGCAGCGGGGACGGGGGCAGGGTCAGCCGGCGACGCTGCTTCCCGCGCCTCTGGCCGAAGCGGAGCCCCCGGGACCTGGATCCAGGCGGTCTTCCCCAATGAGCCTCTTACTTTCCGCCGCACTTTCTTTTCCCCCCTCTGGGGCTCCTCCCCCGGAGCGGCGCGATTGGCCAAGGCCGCGCAGCTCAGGCTCCACCCTCCGCCTTGGCTCGCGAGCCGCGGGCGCTGGGGCTTCCAGGAGCTGCGACAGCGGGGCGGCGCCTCGGGCGGTCCCGCCCGCCGCAAGGAGGCGCCGCTCCGGGCCGGCCCAGGGCGGATGCGAGGCGGCGCTGGCGGCTTGGGAGCGCGGCCACAGCCTGAGTCGCCCTGCGCGCGCAGGGAGGGGACAGGGTTGGTCCCGCGGCTCGGCCTGGCGCGCTGCCAGGCGCGCGGGGACGGACGCCCCTCGCTGGGCACAGAGGCGCACACTGCGCTCCTAGCACGGTCGTGGTCTCACCAGTTGAGATCTATGCCATCCTACTTTTCCTCCCGTCCCTGTGTGTTTTGCAATCGTGCTGCGAGGCCATGAGTCAATTCAGGCTACACGTTTTTCGCACCTACCTTGTGCCAGCATAGAGCGCGACAGGAAGAACCGGAGATGCGATGTTGGCAGTCCAGTCGGAAGCTCGTGCTGTCTTGAAGTGACAGTCATGGGAGCAAGCCATGGGGTCATGACAGCAGGAATGAATCTGTATCGACCACTGGGGAATACCCAGTGGTATTCCACTAGCAAAGTGCCTGGTACAGAGTAGGCACACGTATGGCGAATAATTGCCTGAATAACTAATAGAAAATAATCTCAAAAGAATGATTTCCCTTTCATCCGTTCCAATTTCTTCACATTTGTGCATGAGCCTTCGGCTGCCCTCTCCCACTCTCGGTGGTGGTCAGTGTTATCATCCTGAGCATCGTTTCCGTGGCTTTCCTTAGGTCCCCCACTAGTTCAAGCACCCTCTGTCGTTACCTGCCCGTAGCCCACCGTGGCTTCTACCTGACTGCAAAGTCCCTTCCCGACCCTTTTCCATTTCTGAAACTGTAATAAGGGCCATCTACCGCACTCGCTTGGCTCTTCACACACGCCTTGCCCATCACGGCCCCGTGAGTTTTCGCCCACTCCTAGGATTACCTAATGGAATCTTACTAATTTTTTTATTCAAGAAATCAAGATTCAGAGAACGCATTTAAAGAGGAAGAAAGGGATGTGAAAGAAGAAAAGGGCCTGGATGCGGGGTGGGGATGGGGAAGGAAAGGAACTAGCTGCTTCCAGTCCTGCTAAGGACACACGGTATACAAACTCAGAGCCTGCCCGGTCCTGCGGGCGTTTCGCTTCCCAAGGTGAAGTAACGGTGTCATCAAAGCTGTAGCAACATTCATGTTTATTCACTTCTTGATACCACTTATGAAAACTATTATTTCTCTGTGGATACCTGGCACATAATACATGCCAGTAACAATATTGTTACTGAACCAAAGGGGAAATAATTCAAAAGAATTTCAAAAGCTACCTGCATGCAGCAAAATTAAAATTGTTCTTTGATTTATTATTAATTCATTAAACATTCTGGGCACGAACTTTTTTTATATATGTAGTATACATAATAAAACACTGATCAAACACATATATAGTCTTTACAAAGTCACAGGCACAATCATAACAACATCCTATATATTAACTCTTTTAGCCCTTGTAACAACCTGTAAGGTACTATCATCATCTCCAATTTATAAAGGAGTGTAAGACAAGATAAACAATTTTGACTAAGTCTTCAGTCCTACAAAGTGGAGAAGGAGAAATGAGAACAGAGTCAGGGTCCCTGGTCTTAAACACCCACTATCCGGCCCCCTGCTAGGTGAAGTCAGGGAGATGCTGGTAATTTAGAATTGTACCAGATGTAGTTCTGGACTTTGAAGGGCTACTTATAGCTTAATGAAAATAGCATTAAGATAGCTAATCACGTAATCATATAGAAGAATAATCACAGTATATTGTAATTTTCGGTGAAGGCAATATAAATGACTAGAAATTAAAATTATTACTTAACCAAGGCTATATTTTCACACAATGAATTATTCACTGCCATAACTACCATACTATGGAAATAGATACACAAAAAATATGCTTATAATTGATAAAGTTGAGTAAAAGGTATGGGGACAGCATTCAAAAAGAATGTGAAAAATGTCGATGTGTCAGGATTATGGGGATATGGACATACTTTTTCTGTTTAACACAATAACCCTAATAATTGTAACAATAGAAAAAAAATTTTTATTTATTGATAGATTGAAAAAAAAAAGTTTTTTGGAGATACAGTCTTTCTCTGAAAGCCGAAGCTGGAGGGCAGTGGCATGATCATAGCTCACTGCAACCCTGAACTACCAAGGTCAAGCTATCCTCTGCTTTCAGCCTCCAGAATAGTGAGATTACAGGTGTGTGGCACAGTTCTAGCTACTTTAATTTTTTTTTTTTTTTTTTTTTTGAAGAGACAAGGTCTTGCTGCCCAGGCTCATTTTGAAGTGATCCTCCCACCTTGGCCTTCCAAAGTGCTAGATTTATGGGCATGAGCCATTGCAACCACCCAGGAAAATGTTTTAAAATCCATCATGTAATAGAAAAAATGTTTTAAATATCCATCATATACTAGGCTTCTGGTGAATAATAACTTCTTAAATAAATAGATGATTGAATAAAGGAATGAATCCGCAAACTTATGGATGTTGGTGCCTAACAGTGTAGTATGTAGGAGATAGTAAATAAAATATTTGCTATTTATTGAAGTATTTGGAAAGGTATTATTTTCTACTTTCTTCTGCTACCCCCTACCTCATTTTTAAAGGTTATCTTTAATTATCTTGCTATAGTTACAAGGGATCTGAGGATTTTGCTAGTCCCTTGAATCAACTTCAATCACACTTTTGTCTCCAGCACTGCACAGTCAAGTTCTCTAATGATCTTCCCTTTGCCAAATTCAACAATCAATTCTCTGTCTTTATTTTAATTGACCTATTAGCAGGATCAGACAATTAATCTGTTGCTGCTTCACACTCATTCTTACTTGACTCCTTGTTTTTTGTCTATTTCATCTGGTGTTCCTTATCAGACTCCTTTGTCAAATCCTCTACCTCTTCATGATCTCTAAAGATTAGACTTTCAGACACCTCAATCCTTGCAGTGCTTACATTCTCTCTCTAGGGAATCTTATCCAGTGATAGAGCCTGCTAAAATATCAAAATAATGACTTGCAAATTTAATTGACAGCCCCAACCACAGACTCTACATACCAGACTGCCTCCTTCACATCCCCTCCTAGTTTCAGATACACCTCCAGTTTCACATGTTCAAAAGCAAACTCTTTATTTCTTCCCCTCATCTAACCATCTCTTCCCCCAGTTTCCCCAACTTGGTAAGAAATACCGTATTTTACTCAGTTGCCGAGGTCAAAAAGTTATAGTCATCACTCTCTGTCATTGCTCATCTGCAATTCATCGACAGACCTGTTTCCTTCAAATCACATCTCAGATCCAATCACCATTTCTCTTCTTCATCACAGCTACCGCCATAGTCCAACTCATTGTAACCTCTCCCCTCACTGTGGTCTCCCTGCTTAAAGTCTTGGCCAAAGTCTACTCCCCACACTGCAGAGATCTTTATAAATGGTAATAGAATAAATTAAACCTAGTGATTAAGGGCAAGCACTCTGAAGCCAGACTGCCTGGATCTAAGTTCAAATTTGGTAACATGTTCACATAACATGGTCAAGTTACTTAATTTCTTTTTTGTCACAATTGCACCTTCTGAAAAAAAAAAAAAATGGAAACAATAATAAGTGTATCATAATGCTATTTTAAATTTAAATGAGCTTTTACATAAGTAACACACTGGGAACATGGATTGGCATCTGTAAGGGTTATTACTCTTCTCACAAATATTTGATGGTTTCTCATCATGGTTAGGTAAATTTTCACAGTCCTGATTGTGGCCCAAACAACCCTGTATGATACAGCACTTCACAATTCCCTTAAATCTTTCACTGCTTGCTCCTTGCTGTGGCCTTAACACACTAACATGTTCCCATCCCAGAGTGTTTGCACTAGCTGTTCTCACTTCTTGGAATGCTGTTCCCGGTGGCCTGCTCCCTCATTTCACTCACATCTTCATTTATGTCGCTACCCAACTGTCACTTTCTCAGTGAAGCCTTTCTTGATAATAAAATCAAATGGCATAATATTCTACATTATACTCAATTTTAATTTATTTATTTTCTGAATGTTTTCTTCACTAGAATGCAAATGCCAGGAGGGTAATGAAATGTTTCCCCCAGCAAATAGGCAACACTTGGCATACAGCACTTACTTAATGAAATTTGAATTATGAATCCTGTCCAAAATTCTCATGGCTAAACTGAGACCCAAATATTAAGCAACTAATTTATTGCATTGTACTTCTTCGATTTCCAGTTCGGGGGAGCCGGAGTAATTAAAAGAGAAGAAGTAAAGGAAATTGCCTTTTTGTTTTTCTGAGTGCAAAGTAAAGAAAGTGCAGGATAAAGTCATTTTACTTTGAAGTTTTGAAAGAAAGGTGAAGGATGGGACTGAGCCAAAAATAAAAACAAACATGAAAAAGTAAAAAAGTAATTATGTCACTTGTAGACCTTTTTATGTTTCTTTTATTTTCTATACCTCTCCATTCTCTGCTTCTCTCCCTCTTGCCCCCCAGCTGCTCTCTAGCTGTTCAGAGTTTCCCTTGCAGGCCCCAGTTCCACTCTTTCCCACGGCCCCTGCGGTGCCACGTGTTTCCAAGTCATCCCCCCCTCTTTCTTCTTCTGTTTCTGTTTCTACTGAAAGCTTCTTCCTTCAGTTTGGCTCAGCTAGATGCAGGAAAAGAAGCAGATTAAATAAAGTGATGTTAAGGTGTACATTCCCAAGAGCTCAATCCTCTCTTCTTACAGATGTGCTCATTTGCCCAAACACACATATGTATAACTATAGAACTTCAAGTAGTTTGGAAGAAGAAATTTGGCTGTGCTGCAGCAGACTTTCCTCAGCCCTAAATTCCTCAGCCTAGTAGTCTAGATTATGTGTGGCCTGAGAGAAGAGAGAGGAAAGGGAAACTCCAATGTCCCATCCCAGTGTCTATCAGCGTCGGGATCGAGGTAAGCCCCAGAGATGGGCCCCAGAGTTGGGTTTTACTTCTGCATGGAGATATCAGAGCTGAACACAGCCTGATTGTCGGTGCCTGCTGTGGACACCTCATCCCTGCCCGATTCAAAACAGCCAGAACACGGATGAAAGGTACAAGCCTGCAAGAGCTGGGCTTTCCAACATTCCAGGGAAAGCCTCGAGTGACCTGTGTTGTGGCCTTTTACTGAAGCATTAGACAACAGGTGTGGGGGGCCCACGCACAAGGATTACATGCTTAATGATCATTACGTGCTCTTTCCCCGCTAGCTCAACTCCCACCCTGTTGCACCACAAATGTCCAAGGTTCAACACCTGCTTGCTAAAGAGCCACCCATTTTATCTCAATAACGTGAGCAGTTGCTTGAGGGCTTGTCTGTGGGCTGCAAAACGTCTCCATGCCAGCTAGGAGGTTGTCTCACTCCCAGTGCCTCCCTCAAGAACTGGTGACCACACCCACAAGCCTGGCGCTCAATCTCCTACACTGATGTTAGTTACAGCAGGGAAAACAGAATTTATTTAATTACTACTGATAGTAAAGACCTGAACACCATTCCTAGTCATGCAGGAGGGATAATGAGAGAGGCGACAGAGCAGGGGCTCGGTGGAGTTAGAGAAGTGAGGAAATACACGAGTTGGGTCCGTGTGAATGGCCGGCTGTGCCAGTGATGTCTGTGGCCTGGTAATTATTCAAGTTATCTCTTCCCACAGAGACTCGCAGACAGAGCTCCTGTCCTTCCTGCTGATTACATCTAAGGGAATCGCTCTTAGACCCTTGAGAGAGACACTACTGAGTTGTAAATGATAGACATTTATAAAAATAACCTTTCTTTAAGTAAATGCTCCAAGAAAGGGAGACAGCAGCCTATCATCAGGTGTTGGCTAGAACAAACAGCAGTCTCCTGACAGAGTGCAGACTGATCTGGAGTTTTAGTGGGAAACTAAGGTCATCCTAGGGACATGACCTCTGCTGCTAGCAGCTTTGCTGGAGTTTGGTCAAGTGGTTGGGTAGAGTTGATGTGTGCACAGTGTTCTGCAGTTCTCGGAGGCCAGGACTTCCTCTCAGAGGATGCCCACAGTAGCAAAATCAGAATCCATTCTCTGGCTTTTCCTGGTGTGGAATGCTGGTCTTCAGGGTCATGCTTCTCCAGGGCATATTAGGGATGATGACAGGCAAAGGCATGTTTTCTGAAAGATAGCCTGAGTCTTTCTAGCTATGGCCTGAAGCTCCTGGAGACTGTTAGAAAAGACCTAATTTTCTCTACTCACATATTTCTCCTTCCAAACAGAAGCTTTGAAGCAAAGGTCAGGATTTTAATAAAGTCTTGGAAGGTGGTTATTATGCAATGTTGACACTCCACCTCAGCAGGAAATTTAAAGACAAGAACTTTGCATGCAAAAAGGGAAAACTTATAGTTTGAACTTGGCCTTGTATGTAGTTAACATATATGTCAGCTGCCAGCCTCCAAAATCTGATATGAATGGAAGATACATTCTCCATATGGATACAATCACCTGTACTATTCCATGAACTAAACCATTATAATATTATTTAAAGAAAACCTGATCTAAATTGCTCACCATTTGGTGACTAACAGCCAGTCAGCGCCAGTTAAAATCATGCTAATGTGTTCTTGTTCTTAATAATAATATGAGTGAAGTTTGCCATTTGGTCCTATACTTTTCTGTGCAAAGGAAGACTCAGTGACCCTCTAGCAGAGAGGCACTTACATCACTCACCTCCAGAAAATAATTTTCAAATAGACACATGGGCTTCAGAGACTTTGTATGGATTTTTTTCTTTACCACTAGCATCGACAAATTTGTTTTATATTTTATTTGTTCACTCATTTATTCAAATGTATTGAACACTTATTCTACACAGGAACTATGAGAAATTCTGACATAGGGTAGACATGGCTTCTTCACTGGAAGAGAAGAGAAATGAAGTCTACATAGATTACACAATAAATAAGTGGATATAATACCTTCTCTTCAATGAGCAAAGTGCATTGAGTATGTGGCATGCCCTTCACCCATGCATTATTTCCAAACCTCACAGTAGCCTTAAAATGGAGAAAGAGTTTTCCATACTTTTATTTCTGAGAAAGTAGTCAGAAAATCTGATATGTCTAAGGCCACATGACTATTTAACAGTAAAGCCAATAGCAAACACCAGGTCTGACAGAGTCTAAAGCCATGATTTTCTCATGCTATATTAAGGTGCATAAGAAAGTGAAACATTGTCAAATAGGAAATGGCATTTAATTTTCTGTGGATTATGTTCATGTATATATGTTTTAATATTGTAGAATATTGATTCCTCTTTAAAAAAAAAAAAAAGAAAGTGCAAATGAAGTAATACTGGAGTGTTGACTAGGAAAAATGGCTTCTGTTTGGATGGGACAGAGAAAGAAGCAGAGAGGGTGTCACTAGAAAGGATTAGAAGGAGGGACTTAATTAAGATTTATGGGGACAAAAAAGAAAGGAAGGAGACACAATAGGGCAAGAAAAACAGACGCTTCCATCCCTCTGTTCAACTACTATTTGATATGTACATAAAGTAATTACAGCAAGATGTGGTAAGTGCCTTTGGAAAGATGGTATGAAACTTCCTATAAGCCCAGAGGAAGATGTTCCCACTTGTCACTGAGGAGTGGGGAGAATGAGGCACTGTGAACCCTCTGACTCCAGCTGGGGAACGTGGGAAGTAGTAGGAGAAAAGGCTAAGAAGCTAGACCTGGAATAGGTCTTAGAAGAAAAGGGGAGGATATCATTTACTCAGAAATAAAGAACTGTAACTTATTGGCCCTAATGTCCCAGAATAGCTCCTGAAAGAATGCTTGGACAAATCAATGAGTTACTGACTGCCGTAGAGAGACAGGTGCTCTTTACACCTGTGCTTTTTATGATATTATATTACCGTCACAGCACCTCCAGTAAGGAAGTATTTATTTTGTCTATTTAAGAGATATGAAAAATTCTGAGGCTCAGGAGGTAATACACCTTTCCCAACATTCCTGAAGAACTAGGAAGATGTAAAGCTGGGTTTGAAATTTTGACTCTAGAACTTGTAATTACTCTTCACTCTCTGCCTTACTCTAAATAACCAGGTCAGTGCTGTTATTATTGTTTTCATTATTATTTTAAATAAATATTTTCTTGATGTATGATATGAATATACAAACTGTACTAATCCTATGCTCACGTGATGTATTTTAACAAAGTAAACACAACCGTGTAACTATTATCCATGTTAAGGAAATCAAATCGCCTTGGGCTATGGAGTTTTAACTTAATATGATAGTCAATATGTTTGTTTCTATTGATTTAAAACGCTTCTTGTAGCTTTTATTCAT
This sequence comes from Loris lydekkerianus, assembly GCA_963574355.1. Taxonomy (NCBI): domain Eukaryota; kingdom Metazoa; phylum Chordata; class Mammalia; order Primates; family Lorisidae; genus Loris; species Loris lydekkerianus. Next base: position 31,641 of record CAUYPK010013639.1, on the reverse strand, counting down.
GCACACAGTATTCCTGGGAACCATGAGCTGTGAAGTCTTAACTTGCCTGGAAAATGAGCTAGTTGGTGATGATAGCTTCTCTTTGGGGAACAGTGTGTGCCCACAAGTCCGAGGTTGCCTTTATTAAGCAACAGCCTCAGAAGCCTACATCCTGGGGTAAACGGGGCTGCCTTGGAATTCCAAGAACCACAAGACAAACAGCACCGAGACCTCGGAATTTAATTTAAAAAATGACCTATACTTAACATACTAGCTTGTTGTATCTTTACAGTTATATCATTTAAAAGTTAAAGTAGTCGGATAACCCAGATATATATAGAACTCTGGAAAAGATGAGTTGGGATGGAGATGTGGAGAGCAAATGGCTCGGTGTGCGACTTAATGGGGCTGGGTGGCTCCAGCTTGGCTGCTGTTCTCTATCTGCTCCTGACATCATCACTGCTGCTTTCTGAGCCTCGTACCTTTAAAATGATCATGAACTTGCAGTACTGTCCAAAACAGTGGTCATCATCCCTTCCTAAGCACCCAAATCACCCCTGGTATTTAAATTTTGTCTTATGATTTTGTATGGTTTGTTTTATATTTAATAGACATGCCCAGTCCCTTTTCTGACCTGTGGGTTGTGAGTTTTGCGTGAGATGTATCACCTCATAGAGACGTCTCTTCACCTGAAATTTGATACTGTGAACAAGTGGATTGCCTGATTCCTCCTTTATTTTCTAGGGCAACCTCTCTGAGATCAGAGATTAATTCAAATATAAATTTAGAAAAACTAATAAGCCATCATCTGATTTGACTCCAAAATAAATCACATAAAATTACATATTAAATATATATATCATAAAAAATAATGCCACAACGTATATCATAAGAGATTATTAAATTTGAAATGTATTTTATAAAACTTGCACCTGTGCAGTTATTGAATATCACCTAACATCTACAGGAAGGAAGAACAAGTAAGAGATTGTGTTTGTGCATACTGACTAACTGCAAATGAATGATAGTATCCTTTGTGTATGTAAAAACTGCTTTGCTATTCAGATAGGTTCTGACATTAAAATAAAGACTAAAGGAAGTCAGAAATTAAAACAATTAGTAAATATAAAATACTGTGCTATGTCTCACAGGAAACACAAAATAAACTTAAACGATACATTTTTAGTATGAAAACTATCCACACTTATAAACACTAGTATTCATACTGTGGAATGCAAGATGATTTCCAGGTGATAAATCAGGGGAGGTTTTATGGAGATGACATTTGAGATTGATATTGAGAGATGGCTAGGATTTGTGTAGAAGAGAAAAAGGTAGAGGCATGTAGGCAGTAGGAACAGCTGAGACCAGAGGCACCGTTTAGAATGACCTGTGCAGAGAGGACACAGGAAATGGTCCAGTTGTCTTGAGTGAATCTTCATTCCAGGGAGTAGGTAGCAATAAGGTAGCAAAGATTCCTTATGGAGTGGTCATGGAGGACTTGCTATGTGAAAGCTTTGTTTTCAGATTCATGGAAAGTTTTGAAAGTTGATGAGTTAAGGAGACTTGCTTAAGGCAACACAAGTAATGAGAATTAGAAGACTTGGACTGCAATTTGGATTGTCTGAAGTTTGAAACCTTTTTTTTTAATCTCCTCCAAACACCAAGATGTGGTCAGTAGGGTTATGGAACAGTACCAGTGCCCAATATACCACACTTGAAGATCCCTAGACGTTTCTACAACTGCCTTGGTATTTGGAAGTGAGATTCTTTAGCAGGGAAAGACAGAAATGACCTTTATAATGAATTTCCCCCTGGTGGCTATAAGACCTCCTCCAGAGTAGAGGCCAAAGTTACTTATCAGTGCAGAGGGGAGGCAGTAGGTTGGCATCAGGAAGCACAGAGGGGATTGCATTAGAAACTGCAGAGGAAATTTTAACTTGGCCGAATGTAATTACCGATGTTGGAATTTGGCCAAGGTCTCAAGATTTAATATCACTACTCATTGTGGAACTTGTAAAGACCCTCTGTGGTCAGAGCCTTTAATTTTCTTATTTCTTTAAAATTCACAGGATAGCACTACTCAGCCTTTCCCCACCAAACCAAGAACCTTTACTTTCTTTTCTTGCCATGGTGCTTCCAATACGGCTTTGATTGCTGGTACTGAAACCAAGACACTTTCACTGCCCCTTAAGGCCACGTTATTTATTGGTGCTATGTTTCCAAAAGGTGCATTCCCCTCTGCCAATATGTTCAGCTGGCCACGTAACAGCAAAGGCTGACATTTTGGTGACCACTCCAGAGAGCAGCAGATTGTGTAAATTTCACAGCTCCAGCATGTCAATTGTAAGGTACTTTGAAAAAAAATTGTACAGGTTGACCTTGCTTTAAAAAGAATTACGAAAAACAGCAAAAGGAAGAATCAGTACCACACCTCAAAAGTCAGAAAAACACATAGAGGTAGTTTTGTTATGATGAAAGCATAACTAAAATAAAAAATGTGTATAGAGACAATATTGCAGGATATTTGAAACGTGATGAGACAAACATCCAAATTCTAGTAGTTAAACTGGCAAACATGTTATCAAACTGTGTATAAATAAGAGACAGTAGTCAGGCCAAAAACAGATGGAGCAACATTCAACCTCACAATTTTGCACATTTTGTAACCAAAGTAATGCAAATGTGCACAATCAGGAAGATTTTTGCATGTGTTAGTGAAAAAAAAACTTAAAATTAATTTCACTAATGAAATTCTAGGATTATAGGTACACCTTTCCATTTGGATAATGTCAAAGTTAATATATACAACTCATTGAAGAAGCAATTTGGCAAATAAGTTAAGATCTTTAAAAGTGCTGTATTCTTTAAAACAGAAATTCCAATCCTGGATATTTACAAAAAAAAAAAAAAATTAAAAAAAGGTTTTTTTCAAACAAAGCATTAAAAGTATTTACATAGATTTTCATTGCCAAAAGTGGTAACTTTGTGGTAACTTTGCGACCATAATCAGAATAAATAAAGAACTTCCATAACTCAACAATAATGCAAATAACTCAGTTAAATAATTAACAAAGGAATAGTTTTTTTTTTTTTGCAGTTTTTGGCTGCGGCTGGGTTTGAACCCACCACCTCCAAAGCATATGGGGCCAGTGCCCTACTCCTTTGAGCCACAGGCACCACCAGGAATATATATTTTTTAAAGCTATGCCAATTGGCAACAAACACATGAAAAGATGCTTCATATCACTAATCAGGAAAAGGCAAATCAAAACTATGAGATATTATTTCATACCTAATAAATGGCTAACATCAGGGAAAAAAGGAAAAAAAATAACAAGTGTTGTTGACAATGTGGCGAAATTTGAACTCTTGTACACTATTAGTGGTGTGTAAAATTGTGTAGCTCCTAAGGAAAATTGAAAATAGAGTCATCCTATGACCCTATTTACCACCTCTAGGTAAATATTCAAAAAAATTGACAGCAAGTCTCCAAGAGATATTTGTGCACCCATGTTTATGGCAGCACCACTCGCAAAAGCCAGAGGTGAAAAAAACCTAAGTGAACAATTGGTTAAACAAATCATGGTGTATATATATTTTTCAACCGCAAAAAGGGAAGAAATTCTGACACAGGTTACAACATAGAGAAATGTTGGAAACAGCGTGCTGAGGGAAATAAGCCAGTCATGAAAAGACAAATGCTGTACGGCATCACTTACATGAAACACCCAGAGTAGAGAAATACACAGAGATTGAAAGTAGAATAGTGGTTGCCAAGGACTTAGGGAAGGAGAAAATGGGGAGTTATGGTTTAGTGCATACACGAGTTCAGTGTTGCAAGAAGGAAAAAGTCTTGCAGGTTGATTTTGCATAATATTGTCAAAGTACTAAACCTTACTGAACTGTCCATTTAAAAATGGTAAAGATGGTAAATTTGATTTTTTGGATACTTTATCACAATTTAAAATTCGGTAACCTGATTTTGTTGCAAAGTAAGCAAATGCCTAGTCATTTTAGGACATCATAGTAGAATATTATACAGCCTTTAGAAATTATAATTACGCTTAGCATAAAATTCTTAAATTTTATTTTATTTTTTAATTACTAAATTTTAAAACAAAATTCAAAACTCTTATATTTATAGCTATGCAGTTAAATAAAAAAAGATAAGAAGTGAAATGTTAAATATACATATCCTGTGATGATTTATTTATGTTATTCTATAATAATATTATTTATGAAAGTAATAAAATTGACATTACATTTCAAAAAAAAGTCTGATTAAAGGGAAAGGATTAAGTGTAAATTTTCTTTCTTTCCACTGAAAAGTAATTTGTTAACAAAATGTGGCTCTGTTTTATACATACTCAGTAAATAAATTAAATAATTTTTGTTTTCTAAAAAGTAAAATAAAATGAAAATAAAGTGTCCAATGACCTAAAAATAAGAAAGGAAAGTAATTTGTTGCATATTTGCACATAAAAATCAAAACATAATATTTATTTATGGATAAAAACAAATCAATAAGCTAGAATTTAAACCATGAGCTATGGAAAATCCCAAGAATACAAGGAAATTGAGCATATTAGTTACCATTTTTGTTTTAGCACTTTGATTTTTGTTTCATTTTTAATATTATCATTGATCTTATACTGAAAAGTTTTTCTTTCAGATTATGAGGTTAATGATTTTTCATTATGAGGATGTGTTCATGTTTAATGCTGCAAAAACTATTTTCTATTAGAATGCTTCTCCAATTTCGTAACAGATATCAATAGAAAAACATGATTTGGTATATAAATAGTCTACGTAGTAAGTAATTTTTAAAGGATATCAATGCTAGCTTTAAGTGTTCAGTCAATAAATGTACGCTTGTCTTTTCTTCACTAAGTAATTTATCATAACTATATTTAAATCATGTATTAACAAATGTATTAGATGCAGGGTTGTGGAACATGTGGAAGGAAGGGGGGCCCCAGGAAACAAGAAAGGAAAGGACTGCTCCCCCCATCAGGCTAGGTGCACTATACTCGGCCTACCTTGTTGAGTTTCTTCTTTTTTCTCCTCTTCCATCCCTTCCCCTCCCCTCCTCTCCTCTCTTTTCTTTTCTTTTCCTTTTTTATTTTTTTGAGACAGTCTCACCCTGTCTCCCCAGACAGAGTACTATGGCATCCTAGCTCACAGCAATCTCGAACTCTTGGGCTCAAGCAATTCTCTTGCCTCAGCCTCCCAAATATAACATACCCAGTTAACTTTTTCTATTTTTAGTATAGATGGGCTTTCTTGCTTGCTCAGGCTGGTCTGGAACTTCTGAGCTCAGGTACCCACCTGCCTTGGCCTCCCAAGGGTTAGGGTTACAGGCGTGAGCCACTGAGCCTGGCTCAGCCTCTCTTAATGTCTGTTCATGCTCCAGCTTAAGTTGAATTTCCAACTTTCTAACTGATTAAGTGTGGGTTTTGAATAAGTTATCTGAATTCTCTGTATGTCATTTCTAAACCTCTATCTTAAAAGGTAAGTTTGTGAGTATTAAATAGAATAATACATTTAAAGCACCTCCCATAGTGCATGGCACATTATATGTACACAGAAAATGGAAGTATCCACCCCATCTCCTCAACTGAACATGAATTTCTAACTTGTCTCCTGTCCCAAAGAAACCATGGGTGCCTAATTCTTATTCTCTGCAAAATCTAATACAACTCCTTACATGTGATAAGTCGTTGAAATACATTTATTGATTAACACAGGCACTGAACAAACACTTCTTGATCGATCAGTGTTGCAGAAGAAAATATATGATTTTAAAAGGCTTTCTGATTTATTGTGAGAAGCAAGAGGTACCAGAGGAAGAGAAGCTCTAGAATCAGCCCTTATATAAATATTTAAGAACAGGGAAAGGTGTTTCCATGGAACTGTTGTAATAATTACAATTTTTTATATTTGTGCTCTTCCCTATGCCTTACAAAGCACTATCGTCTGTAAATCACCTGCAACTAGATCAACAAATAGTTACATAAGAAAGATAAATGGTAGAGGTTACTATTCCCATTTTAAGATGAGATTCAAATTGAGTGATGTGACTTTCTCAGGGCATCAATGCATAGAGCAAATGTAACCAAAGGCAGCTGAATCCAGTTGTGCACGCCAGATTTTCTCTGCAATGTGCCCTTGGTGTGCCCTTGTTCTTTTACAAGCCTTCTCAGAGCCTTGCGGTCGAGCTTTTGATTTGCTTATGTCCCTATAATACAGAGCTAGTCCATATCTTCTCCACTAGACTGTAGAATGTTTAGCTCTAAGCTTCCACCTTGCATTAAGGTTTAATTAGACTTGAACCTTAAAAGTTGATTTCCCCTTGAGAGGACGCAAAAAGACAATTTTAAAAAAAATTAATATCATCATCATTATGTCATCTGGGCTATTCCACCAATGCTTTTCATGCTACATTCACATTAAATGATCATCATGTCTTTAAACTCTTTACCTTTGAAGACCCACGCCTTGGAGCAGAGGTTTCAGAAGGCAGCTATGCCAGTCACTATACCACCAGCACCACAGAGCTAAGGTTTTGAAAAGCCCCTCCGTGTATAAAACGAGTAGGTGAAGTTGTCTTGTCTGCAAACTAATTAAATGAAGTTGGCATCTGAAGAGGGAGACTGCCAGCATCTTTCTCAGGACTGTTGACGGCAGCTGTCTGGCATGGGCACGAATGCCATGTGATTTGGCTACATCAGACCAACCTGCTAATGCAACAAGCCGATTGATATCTTGCCACCTGAGAAGCCCTATGTGTTAAGCAACATTAAATCAAGTGTCTGTCTTTCTCATTTCATTGGCATGTCTCACTTTAAGGAATAGGGAGCAAACATGATTCTCTGAAACTGACGCAGGGACATAGAAATTGCACATTATAATCCACGTTCTCTTATTATATGAATTACTATATGTTATATGTATTTATTTGCATATAGCATATAATGTGCCTTGCATCCCTTTTCACAACTGCAGTCAAGCAACCATCATTTACCAGACAACTAATGTGTACAAAGTAGGATGCTAGGCATTATAAAGAAAGATGATCTGAATCAGACCCCCTCTCTGCCCTCAATAGATTTTTGGAATCTCACAGGAGGTTCGGGCACACAAACAGATATCACAGAAGGAATATGGGATGAGAGCCACAGACAGAGTGCAAAGGTGTTTAGAGAAGTTTAAAAAAAAAAAATCACTCCTATTGGTTCTACCTGGCAAATTGTCTTCTCTACGTCTATCCCCCAGTTTTAAATAATTCAGTTAAAAACTAACCTCCCACATGTTCACTCTGTATCCTATGTGGATTCTTCCTGAGTTAATTACCATCAGAAAATGAAGGTTTCTTTTCGTCCTTTTCATCCCTCCTCTTGGCTCTAGGGAGAAAGAGATTGGTTCTGCTTATTAAGTTATTTTAAATATTATGTTTTATTTTCTGCTAATAGAAGTCTTAGCATCCATATAGTTAAATTTTCACAGGAGTCTTAAAAAAGGGAGGGGAGTAGTTGTACAATTGTCTGGACACAAGCTCATGACTTCTGACTTAGGGCCATTTCTTAGGAAGGACAATTGGAGGAGAGACGACATTGACAGTAAAACGTGGAGCCCATTACTGAGAGTTTTAAAGGTCAGACTGCAAGTGACCTGCTTTTACATGTGAATTTCACAATGACTAAAGAACAAATGTTCTGAAGAGATTAGCTGGATAAAATGACTATTATAAACTCACCGCTTATGTATGTCAGGACAAATGGAGCCCTGTAATAGCATTTCTTTTCCTCTGAATTTCTTTGAGGTATGACAGAGAAAATTAATTTGAGACTAGAGAATAGGAAGGGAGAGTTATAAATTTGGAATTTGACAAATAAGGCATGCTTACACAATGTGCCAAGTCTGAAATAAAAAATGAATGTGTTAGAAAATCCCAAGTCCTTGTGAAAAAGTCTCATCTCTTAAAATTTTTTTCCAGTAAGCCCTTTATCTATTTTTTTTTTGTTATTGTTTTTCCTGTTTTTATTCTGTTTCCAAAATCTTCAGCCATGATTAGTTCATCAACACTATCATCATTAGGAAAGAAAATATGTAAAAAGTGGGTGTAATTTTTTTCAAGTTACATACAAGCTTGCATATAAACACTTAGAGGTCTGCAGTCACAGGGGAAAAAATGTAAGGAAAACACTAAAATTAAACAATAGCATTTATATGCATATATTTACATATATATTATGCATATAATACCATTATAAATTTATGATGCTGATTTTTCACATGCATATGTACATGTGCACACACCTTCCACACCAGTCAGCAGACACAAAAACACACAGGTATAACACTTTATAAAGCACTTTGTCTCATCTGTTTAAGACGTTTTCTTTATATTGTCATCAATTACAATGACACTTGATCATGTGTTTCATTTAGGATACACATGAATATTTCTTCCCAGCACCTATTATAGAAAGCCCCCCAAATGGTAGCCTTAATAAATATTTTTTGAATTAATTAAACAGTGAGTACTATAATTAATAAAAACAACACAACAATGATGTGATGTATAATACAGGCACAATGAGACTTTGTTTAGAATTTACCAAATTGTTTAAGATCTGGAGTTTTGAAATAGTATAATGAAGTAGAAAGGACATACCCAGTACTGGGAGCTACATATATACAAGAACAGGAGTCACAGAGCTTGTGTGTAGATTTCTGCTCTGTTACTAAATAGCTGTGTTACTGAGGGTGATTTGTTTAATATCTCAATCAGAACTAGTAGAAATGTTAAAACCTCAAACTAAATAACACATAAGGGCAACTTGTGTGACTACATCGTAAGTGCTTAATACATGTTGCTTTCTTTTTATCTGATTGAATGTTAGTGCTTCATAGTGGAAAATAATAACTCTGTTTTTTGTGGATTTTAGATTTACAGTACTTCTATTTAAAGGAACATTAAATGATTTAAAAATATTCAACTCTTGAATTAGTCCAATTATACTATCCACTCTTTTATTCAAAGAACATATATATATATATAAATACATACATATACATATATAGGTGTAATAGTTAACTATTAAGTATGTGTTTGTATGTAGGTATGTTCACATTAATGGAGACCTTCTGGAGGAACAGCAGGAGGGCTGACGAGGCAATTTGGAGACTGAGATCTAGAGTTCACTCCCCTGTAACCATGAACAAATCATTTCTCTACTCCTTGGGCCTCGATTACTCTATCTTTACAACGAGGGCTTTAAACCACGTGAAGTTTTGTGATTCTGCATGTAGAAAGAGACAAGAATTTATGAGAAAAAAAAAAAAAAAACAGAAATAGAAGGGGAGAAATTATTTAACAAAGTTGAAAAGTAGATTCATTGCTTTGAATTTCCTCTGTCCCTTAAGTGTCCAAAAAGTGAACTCTTTTTCAGACAGTTGTCCTGTACTTAAAAAACTTAGATCTTAATTATATTTGCTTTGGAATTTGAACTGTAATTACTCTCAAAGAAGGACGTCCTATTGTCATATTTGGTCTTCGTGCTGCCCATCCATTTAAACCGCTTCTGAGTGTCAGCTGCCTTGGTCTGTGGGCACTGCACAAAATAACACCTGGCTCTTGTTGTGAAGCTGTTCACAACTTGGAGAGGCAGAGTGGGGAGACAGAGACATGAATAAAAGTTACCTAATTAGGTCATGAGACAGTGGGGAGTATTGAGTGCAGAGCAATTAATTCTGCCTAAAAGAGTAAAGCTTATAATTTTAAATAAATGAATTGTAAATTTCAATATACCTTTCTCAGGATGGTTGCTTCTTTAAAAAATAATAACATTTGAGAATGAAGCAAATTTAGGTCCTGCAATACTGCCCATGGAGGGTATTATACCCACATATGGGCTCCCTCTTGCCTTGGTGAGGGAAAAGTCAGATATGGGGAAGGGATTTTGACCCTAGATGCCCTTTTACTCCTGTTCCAATTTATTAACTCGCTCATTCAGCAAATATTTATGGACACTGTGACAGGTACTGTTCTGTGTGGTGGAGATATAGAAATAATTGAATTGCTGAAGATTCACAGCTATTCCTTGAGAAAATGAAGGAATCAGAAAATGGCTGATTCTAGGATTGAGGAAAGAAATATACAAGATGAGCCTGGAGCATCCTGTCACATCAGAACTGAGAAAATGATAAGAAAAAATTAACAGGGATATGTCAAGGGGTTATAGGAGCAACTCAAAAAGTTCCTAATAATGGGCGGTGCCTGTGGTTCAGTGGGTAGGGCGCTGGTCCCATATGCCGAGGGTGGCGGGTTCGAACACGGTCCTGGCCAAACTGCAATTAAAAAAAAAAAAAAGTTCCTAATGGCCAACGGCTAATGTTGGAACAATTAGAGCCACAAAATAAAGTAGTATTGAATTATTACTCAAAGTATAAGTATCTATGAATTTATACTGATAAAAATAATTGAATAAATTAACAAACAGGTCAGAAGATAAGAATCCCTAGGAAGTAAAATTCCTAATAATTTACGTGATACTCTTTGCTCAAGGAATTAGAATTTTTTAAGTGTGGGTCATACATAGCAACTTCCAAAGAAGTATAAAAAGAAAGGAGAATACCTTGGAGAAACCTCATAGACACAGAGTTAACCAGGTGATCCAGATCAGCATCCTCAGTTGCAATTTATGGTGACAACAAGCATTCTTGATAGGACAGGTGTGTGACAAAAATAGCACTTTACCTCTTGTGAATGTCTCCAAAACCTACCACCTCAGTCTAATGAGAAAAATGAGCAAGTGTCCAGTAGGGGGCATCCTACAATAGGTCTGACCAGTACAGCTCCAAACTGTCAAGGTCACCAGAAACAGGGCAAGTTTGAGAAACTCTGGTAGGCAAGAGGAGCCTAGAGTAGACGCTACAACTGCACGCAATGTAGTATTGGGGATGAAATCCTAGAACAGAAAATGACCTTAAACAAAAACTAAAGAAATCTAAATAAACTATCAATTTTGGTTAAATAGTTATAATAAATGTGTCATATTGAAGTAAGAAATAAAAATAGGAGAAACTGGATGCTAGGGATGCAAAAGCTCTGTACAATCTCCTAAATTTTCCCCAAACTATAAAGTTATCATAAAAAATAAAGTATATTTAAAGAATTTCACCACTTAATGGAGCTTACTAAAGCTCTATTTTCTATGTTTATTTAAAATGAAGAAAATAGAGAGAGAGCTGGGGATAGTGTAATTTTATGTAACATAGTCATAGAAGTTCTATTTGAGGTGATATTTGAACAACAACCTAAAGGAGGTGAGGCAGTGAATCACGTAGCAACGTGGAGAAAGATTCCAGGAAGATAAAATAACCAGTGCAAAGGTCCTGAGGTAGGGGCAAGCTTGTCATGTCTAAGGAATGGCAAAGACACCACTGTGGCTGTAATGCAGTGGACAAAGGAAGGAGAAGTAGATGGTAGCATGAGAGATATAATGGTTTGTCAGATCATAAAGGGCCTTTATGTAGTTTCAATTCTCCAAGTGACATGGGAAGCTGCTGGTGGAATTGGGGCAGAGGATTAGCATGACCTAATTTTTTTTTTTTTTAAATGGTATCTCTGTGTGATTGACTTCAGGAGGTGTGCCAAGCAGGAGACCTGTCACAGGCCATTGCAGTACATTGCAGTAACCTAGGTGAGAAATGATGATGGCTTGGGCTAAGGATTTGGAGGTAGAATGGGAAGGCTGTGCTGATTCCGTGTATAGTTTGAATGTAGAGGCAGTGGGCTTCCCCATCCTTACTTCTCACAGCCTTCACTCTCACCCCCCACCCCACCCAGGCACTTTCAGGAGCTGTATCTTCTGCCTGATGACAGGTCACATGACTGGCTCCTTCTCCATCTTTGCATGTAGGCCTCCGCCAGCCCTCCTCCTGGTAATCGATTTAATATAAACTCCCTCCCCCCTTGCTATTCTGTTTTAGCACCATGTTTATTTCTTATCATGATTTGTCATTTTGGTGCTTTTGCTTGCATTTCTGTCTTTCATGTAATCTATAAGCTCTATGAAATCAGAGACAAAGTCCATTTGGTTTATGTATTAATAATGTATTTCATTTGCCTAATGCAATGCTGTAAACATAGTAGGTGGTCTACAAATACTTGATGAATTAATGTATTTATGAGTTTTTCCTGTTATTTTACTGTGTATCAATGCTTACCTTGGGCAGGTCCTTGGCAGTTTCACACCCTTACCCCACATGCTAACTAAGGAACACATAGAGAAAAATCAATAAATGTTTAACTGGTAGCTGGTTTGTCTCTAGTCTCAGGGATAGAAGATCATCAAGTGGGTCTCTATTCTGCTCAAGGGGAGTACAAATAGTTCTGCTTAGCAACCAGCATTGTAACTGAGCTTTCTCCTCCAAGACAGGCAGAGCAATGCTAGTACTCAAAGAGTGAGGGGATATAGGAACTGGTAAGTACATTAAACAACTAGGAACATGTGCCTTTGAGAATAGGCCTCAAATGTTTGCTCCAGAAAAAACAAGAACATAACATCCTAGTAATGAAAGGATCCCCTCTGACAGGAAACCTTTGCATCTCCCAAATTAGGAAGCACACTCAGGTCATCACATGAAAGGTTCTTTATATAACCAAAATGGATTAATTGCACACAAATCGGTCCTACTTCTGTTTGGGTTGATTCACTGCTTTTATAACCATACTCGTCAGCTATGGGAACAAAGTTAGAACCAAACTAGTTTTGTCAGTTAGTTTGAAGCTTCGGTTTCGATTTTTAATCTTAACCTGATGACTGTTGTATCCAAACATACATTTTATTTTTGCTACTTCTTCTTTGATCAAACTTGGGCAAGTCATTTTAGCTCAGGATCCATTTTCCTCAACTGCCAAGGAAGATAATACTGTGACCTTCAAAGTCCTGTGAAGATATAAAAGTCACCTGTCCAGGCTCTCTGAGTAAGTTCAATGGCCAGTAACCTGGAAAGTCACATACCCATACCCCTCACAAGCACTTTTGTCTGCAATCTTTCTCTACCTTTTTGGTACTAGGGCTCCCTCTACATTCATACACCACAAAATGCTGATCCCCTGCAGCTCACCTGCACTCCCAAGATTGCCTGCTGCTTATCTTGCAACTCTAGAGCAGCTCTGGACATCTCTGCTAACCTGTGGCTGGCCCACACATTCTCCCATTCTCCAGTGAGGTTGGGACAACCCTTTCTTGGGTTCTACATCTGCCTTAGAGTACTATAAAGAGCTCCCTTGCAGCTTGTAGTTTCTCTTTTATTGTAGTTAGTAATTCTTTATATTCAACTTCCTCTGCTCAACCTCTGAAATGGTTCCTATCTATCACCTGATTAAGCCCAGACTACTGCTAATTAATGAAATTAAATTTATGATACATTTCAACAGAGTATTTACTAGAAGAAGTATGAGTCAATGATGAATAAAAGTAACATTTTAGAGAATATTATACTTTGGAGAAGAAAATTTTCAATAAACATTGATCTCAGTCTCCTCCTAATTGACTTAATGAAGCACAAGAAGGAAAGACTTAACAAATACAAGTCCAGCAACCAACTGTAAGGAAAGACTGAAAAGGAATTTGAGTCACTGAAAATGAAATCTTCAATTTGGGATCTACCTTCTGTCTCTCCTCCCTCTATTATGAATAATATGAACCCATTTTGGAATTTAAAGAGAATAGGAAAATATCAACACATTTGAGAGTGAAAGTGACCACTAGCAATCTTTACAAAGCTTTTACCTGGACAACCCTATCTTTTAGGATCTTGTATCTGTACTGGGAGGCAAATCCCTCATGCTGTTACACAGAAATCCATTTTATATTCAATTTTGTTTGATGCTATTGTTAATGGATAAAGACAAAGACAAAAACTTTCAAATAACAGCTAATGGGAGAAATAACAAACGTATAGCTACAGAATAAATCGCCACACATCTGTCTAGAGTTAAAGTTAAACACTCCCTAGCAGGCGTCCTCAAACTGTGGCCCGCGGGCCACATGAAAGCAGTGTGAATTGTATTTGTTCCCGTTTTATTTTTTACCTCAAAATAAGATATGTGCAGTGTGCGTAGGAATTTGTTCCTAGTTTTTTTTTTGTTTTTTTTTTAACTATAGTCTGGCCCTCCAACAGTCTGAGGGACAGTGAATTGGCCCCCTGTTTAAAAAGTTTGAGGATGCCTGCTCTATAGGTTAGCAAAGCTATAGACTTGAGTCTTCCGTAGATTTATACTTCAAAACAAGTTCCTAAAATTTTACAGCTTTCCCCTAAGGAGAGAAGATTGACTATTTTCTAAATAAGAAGTTCTGTGCATAGCCTGTCTCTGCCGATTTCTCTTGGTAAAAGTAGAACTCTTAATTAATTTTCAGGAAGATACATAAATATAGAGGATTCACTTTCTCAATCTTGCTTTCTTTTTAACAGTGCCTAAAAATCAGAAATGGACTGCGTCTACAAAAACCCATCAATCTGGTCAACTCATCTTGAAGAAAAGAAAGTCAAATGAGTTAGAAATAGATCAAGGAGGATGTGTCTTATGCACTATTTGTACATAACCCCAGATGATATGAGGTGGGTTTATGAAAGCTGTAACAAGACATTACCACGCCACAACCATAAATGAGCTACTGTGTATGCATGTCTCAGGCAAAGTGATAGTAAGAGATTTAAAATAATCAATGATATATACGAAAATATCTACATAATGATTGAAATCCTATTTGCCAAGGACTGTGGTAAATATTTTACTTATATTAGAAATTAAGTAACTTGCTGAAGTTCATACAGCTGGAAAATTGGACATACTGTTTCTGCATCTTGCTGTGCCTGTCTTCAGAGTCATTTTTCCACACTTCCAGGGTTTAAAGGAGACTGGAGAACGTTTGATTCACAGTATATTTTGTGGAGAAAGAGGTCTGAGAGTAGAAATGACTTGTATAAAATGAATTCACAGAATCATAATACAGAGCTATGCTTTTTGACTCCTTGTCTGTTAAGATTCCCCTCTCACAAGCTCACTAGAGATAATTAGATTCTCCCTTTGGCAGTGTGTTATGTGTTTCTGAGCCTAAGGAGGTAGGGAGGAGGAGCATTAGTTTAATTAGTTTAAATGAAAGTATAGATAATCATTTCAATACATGTTTATTAATGCTTACTGTGGGACAGTTACTGTGCTGGGTGCTGTGGGACAACAAAAAATCAACCACATGTAATTCTTTCCTTCAAAGTACTTATAGTGTAGTAGGGGAAATGTATAAGTCTTTCAACTAATTCAAAACATGGCAGCCCTGTTTAAGCCCATAAAAGATTCTATTTTTTTTTTTTTTTAAAGAATAAGATCTCTGGTAATTGAATGTATACTAACTAGATTGTAATTTACACAGTATAGTGGTTAAGATCTCACTCTCTGGAGTTATACTTCTTGTTGAGTTTGAATCCTAGATACACTATTTATTAATTGGTGACACTGGGCAGGTTGCTAATTTTCCTGAGCGTCAAGTAACTTGTATTTAAATGGATGGGGGCAACAAAAACACCTACCTCATAGAGTAATATTAAATTAGTCCAAAAGAAGGAAGGAAGAATGGAAGAGAGGGAGGGAGAGAGGAAGGAAGGAAGGAAAAAAGGAAGAGAGGGTGAGAGGAAGGAAGGGAAAGAGGAAAGGAGGGAGTGAGGGAGGAATGGAGGGAGGGAGGGAGGGAGGGAGGGAGGGAGGGAGGGAGGGAGGGAAAATGCTATCAGATAGGAGATACCAATTAATTTCATTAAGTGGAGGAGTTCTTAACTATAGGAAAGTCATGGAAAGTATCTGGGCTAAGCTTTAAAGACTTGGTAGAGTTTCAATATATGGATAGTATAATTTATTCAATTGCAAATTGTGCCTTGTTCTCAGAGTTGTAAGAAATTTATTAAAAGACAATGTAAAATGTCCCTCCCTACCTCCCTTTTCACCATTCTAAATGAATAGGCAAGACTGTATCTCAAAGTTAGGCCAGAGGTCACCAACTTTATAGGCCAAATTTGGCCAAGGACCTAAAATGAGGGATTAATGTGAGGTGCCCAGTAAAAAGGATTTCGAGTGTGTGTTTGGATGCATGTGTTATGGCAGAATGAAGAATTTATAGACATTTGATATTATTTCCCAAACTTTTAAAAATCAAGAAATTTTGTATAAAATTGCATTTCCTTTATCTTCATTCCTTGTAAAAAATGGCCATAAATGACTAAGATAAAAAAAACTCTTTTCCAAGTTTTCTGGACTCTGCAAGCCCTTCAGATTTCTGCAGGATCCAGAAGGAAAACAATGACTTGAGTTCAAGTAAATCTGGATATATTTGATTTAAGATAAGAAAGAAATGTGAGTTATTTGGCATATAAACAAAACAATATCATTTTCACAAATATAGATATGAAAAAGAGCTTTCTAGGTTAAGAGAAAAGGCAAAAAGTCAAAATATTTTTAGAAGAGGAAAATACGTGAAGGAATAATTGTGCGGGATAGGGTAAGGTGGTGGTGAAGAGAGGAATAGATTGGGAAGAGTGAAAAAAAACAGAAGTGTCCTCATCATAGAAGTCTGTGAATAACAATCCCCAAAGAGTACCTGTTCATCTCTTTCCTCATCCTTGTTCCTTTCTGAAAAAAAAAAAAAAGAAAAAAGAAAATGTTAAATACATATGCTAGCCTAAACAAAAATTAAAAGAAAAATATTCAACCAATCCCATTTGATCAGAATGGCTTCTTTTTCCCCCATATTCCCTTGAAGTGCTTGTCTGTTGTTTATCATAGTTCCTTTTTTTTTTTTTTTTATTAAGTCATATATACACAGATCAGGAACACATTTATGCCTTTGTGGGATTCAATGTATTGATTAGCTGTACAAATTGGAGTACTTACATCCTACTAATTAACATAGCTTTCACCTCATTTACTTAATCACAGTGTTAAGACATTTGTGTTTATTAATACTTGATAGATTTGACTTGTACCCTTGCAATATGCTCCATAGGTGTGGTCCCACCATTAACCCTCCCTCTATGGAACCACCCCCCTCCCTTCCCATACCCCTTCCCTACCCTCCTTCATCCTGGGCTATAGTTGTGATTCATCTCTCATATGAAAGTGTGAGTGATTATAAATTGGTTTTATAGTAGTACTGAGGACATTGGATATATTTTTCCATTCTTGAGATACTTTACTAAAAAGAATATCACAGTTCCTAAATATTTTCTAAAACATATCTGCAGGAGGTACGCAATGCGGATACGTTCAGTCCCATAACCATGTTTCAGTCAAATAGTCAAATGGTGCTTTAGCGCTTGGCTTCACTAAATGCTTCCATATACATTTTTTGTAAAACCCCTCAACAACCTTGTGTATGGCTGAAATTATATTTGCTTCAGAAGCAGCTGAGGAGCTGAATATCAAGCCACACCTCTGAGGACAGGTGAAGTTAAAATAGTAAGTCAGGACAGATTGGCTATCAGGATCCATCCTGAAAACTCCCAAATTTGAGCCAAGTAGAGATTAGCACTCTACTGTGTAGAACACGAGACGCAGGCTAAGGTAGGCCTAACTCCTCAAGCACTGAGGCTGTTGTGCTGGAGAAGACTCCCAATTCAGCAAGCAAGAACTCCTCAGAGAACCCCAAGCCATGCACAACCCTTCTGAAGTAAAAATTTTAATACTTTTCAATTAGTCTTTCAAATCTTTGTGGAACATTTGAAGTTCATTATTTTAGATCACGCCTGGGTTAGTGGTAAATAATAAATACTAGGTTTTTATTGTTTTAAAACTGGCAGCACATTTGGAAGCATGGCTCAGCTTCTGTAGCTTGCCGAAGAATGCTGAAAATAGGACTTGTTGGCAGAGAATGTCATCTGCTGTGTTAGAGATTAAAACAAAAGCCAGATGGGCTCTAAAGACAGAAGAAGAGATGGGACAGATGGGAGATGCCCACCAAGGGCTATATAAGGTATAGGATGAAAAACCTGCTGGTATTTTACCTTTTGAACCAAAGGATGTTAGGGTAGTATTTACCTAGAGATGAAGTAGCTGTTTAAGTGGTGTGATATTGAGACTTCTGGGAAGTTCATCAAGGGCTCCACTTTTAAGAAATTCTGGAGCCTGAAAAATATGTCCTTTACTGTGATGCAATCATAGCCTTTAAGGGTATCATTTTGGAAACTCATATTAGTAGTTATATTAATAAGAGCAAAGTGGGGCAGCACCTGTGGCTCAGTGGGTAGGGCGCCAGCCCCATATACTGAGGTTTAAACCCAGCCCCAGCCAAACTGCAACAACAACAAAAAAAACAGCTGCATTTTGTGGCAGGCATCTTTAGTCCCAGCTACTTGGGAGGCTGAGTCAAGAGAATCGCCTAAGCCCAGGAGTTGGAGGTTACTGTGAGATGTGACCCCACCGAGGGCGACAAAGTGAGACTCTTGTTTCTAAAATGATAATAATAATAATAATAGCAAAGTGAACCTATAAACATCACCGTTAGTGATGAAAGAACTTAAAGAGTTAATCTAGATAACCCCACCCTCACCATTTCAATCTCTGGCCCATTTCATAAATGGTGGAAAGTGGTTCAAGAAAGGTTAAGTGTCTTTCCCAAGAAAGAGGTGCTGAAAGTTAGGGAGAGGGTCAAATACATCTTTTAGTCAAGCAAAAAGGGAGTTACTGAAGCAATGTGGAAAATTTAAATCCACAAATCCTGGGATTCTCCTCTCCTAAATAGAATGCAAAGCCTTCCCGAACTCTCCCCACACCCACATCCGTGCCTGTTCTTATGCGGTACCCACAGCTTCAGGTGTAGTGGGAGGCAGTGAGTCCCTGGAGGCCATCTGTGCTGCTAGGATGCCCTGGTATTTCCACCCTCCACCCACTACATCTTACATCAACCCCTATGTTTTTTCCTTTAGAAAAATCTGCAATAGAAGCAGAGAACTCTTTGATCTTATTCCTCTCCCCAGCACTCCCCCCACACACATAAACACACATTTCTCCCCTGAGTCAATTTGTCAAACTTTTTGTTATTTACCCTTTAGTGTTACAAATAAGACTGGTCTCGCCAACATTAACCACACTGCAGTATTATTTATATAGAAGCAATTGCTTCCTGGATCTGTGATTATAACCTAGGGAAAGAGCAAGAGCACCGGCTGGTCTTTCAAGTGCTTCGTTTTTGCTTAAGTCATTAATGTTCCAGTATGTGGTGGAGGATTTCTGCCATGGCTTTTAGCCACTAAACTGGTGTTACATTAAAGTGATAGATGATGCTATAAAAATGAGGAACCCCCAACTGAGGGATTAATGTTAGATGCCCTTTAAGAAGGATTTAGAGTGTGTGTTTTGGATGTATTTGTTATGGGATTTCTTGAGCATTTTAGTAATGCTTCAGTATTAAACTCCTGCATTCTGATGTTGTCTGTTTAAACAATGTCAGATCATCTCGTGCTATATAGGTACCAAAGATAAATCTTCTCATTAAATGAAGCATTTTTGATCCTATCCAGGTAGAAGCCCATGGTAGGTAAATGATTAAGCGACTCCTGTGAACTCATTACCATTCATTTGGTCCACTGCCTTCCTCTTTCTGATCCTTTCCTTTTTTTTTTCTCTTCACAAGAATCACTCTGCTTTTTCACACCAAAAGGGTAAAGCCCAGCTCTGACACCCTCCCGTGCAAAGGTGGTTTGGCAGAGAATAAAATCTGCATTGCTAAGAAACGCACTACTGAGAATTCTCCCTAGAAAGGCGGACATGGACATTTAATGTTATCACTCAGTGTTTTCAGGCTACTTAGGAATTCATTAAGGAAAAGCTCAAACATTTTTCCAGTTGTACCATAGGTAGTTTTCTGTATTTTACTTTTTACATTCCTGAGAAGCTTTTAAACTCAAACTCTTTTTCAACCAGTCCTGTAAGTACCAGCTCTTAAAAGTCATTGCATCATAAGACATATGTGCTACTACTTGCTATGAAGATAATTACATTTCCATTAACGAGAACACTGACACTGGATTATTCCTTAATGTCACCTTTAGTGAGTAGATATTTTTTCCATCATGTCTTTAATCATATGTCATTATTCTATTTTCTATTACTAACACTCAAAAACACTTGTGGTTAAAGGATGATGTAAGTTTAAGAGGAGTCAAAAGCAAAGACAAGAAACTGTAATTATTCTGCAGTGCTATCAAGTTATTAATTTGGCCTTGCAGGGAGTTATTTTCTTCTTCTTCTTTTTTTTAAGAGTGTACTTCCTTTTCAAGTTAAGGCAATTAGAAGACTGTGCAGACTGGCTATGACATGGAGCCTTCAAAAGCACATCTGAGCCCAGTTACTCAGCTACTTATTTGCAACTCTGATGATACAGATTGGTGCAAAGAAAAGCAGGAGACTCAGGACATTACCAGTATATTGCTAATTCAAGCCAAAAATGCTTTGGGGGATTTCTTTGTGTCTTTTTATCATTAAAGTCCTAATTGAAGAACTAGAAGTCCTCTGAAACTTATTAAGTCTTCTCCCTTCTCCAGTTCTCTTTTGTCTCTTTTGGAAATTTATTCTCAACTTAATAGATTATGTGTTTGGGGGCACATTCAGACACACAGAAAAAGCAGAAAGTAAATCATAATGATAATTCAAAGATCACATTCTGTTGATGGCTAAGAAGTAAAGTCAGTTTTAAACACCCCAACTTGAAAACACAGTTAATAATTAGAAACACCAGAATCTGAGCTGTGCTCTACCCAGAACACCATTTTCAACTCCCTGCTACTCATCAGCCATCAAAATCATATTTTACTTTACTGATATTTAAGACCAAAATGATCTAAAATATAAGTAAAGATTTGTTATACAATTACTCGGGCCTAGTTTTGCCTTTCTTATTTGTAAAACCATTTTATTACTATTTCCAATTTCTTACCTTTTTCCCTTCTCGGTGAGTTTTAAGCGACCCTTAATTATGTCAATGATTTCTTGGCATTAAGATGTAGTACTTCATAACATCATATCTTCTTCATTCTGGACAAAACAATAGCATTTTCTTAATAATCTGCTGAACTAATTTATTAGATCCCTGATCCAGAGGCCAGATTTGCTAATCTTCATAACCATCTTTACAGCTATGCTCAGTTACATTGGTACAAACAAGACATAAATAGAAATTAATGAAGGAAGGTAAAAGAACACAGATAAGGACTTCAGAGTATTTACACTGAGGGTGTCAAAAAATGCATATACATTTTAATAAATGAAAAAAACTGTATTAAAATTGCAATACTCAGTATATACCAATAGCAAAAGATGAACACAAATCACCTCAAGCACCTCTCAACAGAAGTCAAATGTGACTTAAGCATTACAAATTTAACAGTCTTTGCCTTTCGTAAAATGTGTATACATTTTGACACTCTTTGTATAGTTTTAATTATACGAGAGAAAACTTATTGAAGATTATTTGTACCAACAGACCCTTTTTTCAATAATTATTTATCTCACATCTAGAATATTCTAATAGCTTAATTCCTGGTCTCCCTCTTTCCCTGCCATTTGTTTCTCAAAATAAAACAACATAATATTATGAGAATTCCCAGGCCAGAATTTAAAAAAAAAAAAAAAAGTTTCTTTTCGTTTCTTTCTTCTTTTCTTTCTTTTCTTTCTTTTCTTTCTTTTCTTTCTTTTCTTTCTTTTCTTTCTTTTCTTTCTTTTCTTTCTTTTCTTTCTTTTCTTTCTTTTCTTTCTTTTCTTTCTTCTTTCTTTTCTTTCTTTTCTTTCTTCTTTTCTTTCTTTTCTTTCTTCTTTTCTTTCTTCTTTTCTTTCTTTTCTTTCTTCTTTTCTTTCTTTTCTTTCTTTTCTTTCTTCTTTTCTTTCTTTTCTTTCTTTTCTTTCTTTTCTTTCACAGAACTCACAGCAACCTCCAGCTCTTGGGCTTCCGTGATTCTCCTGCCTCAGCCTCCAGAGCAGCTGGGACTACAGGCGCCTGCCACAACGCCTGGCTATTATTTTGTTGCAGTTCCGCCGGGGCTGGGTTTGAACCCCCCACCCTCTTGGTATATGTGGCCGGCGCCCTACTCACTGAGCCACAGGCACCACCCAAAAGTTTCTTTCTATAATTTTAAGAAGATGTGGTACAAATGTTTCTGGTTTACATGAATTGCGTTTGTAATGCTTGAGTCAGGTAACCATCGTCAAGATGGTATTTACTGTTCGGTACCTATCTGCCCATTCTCCCCTCCCCCCAGACCCCCACATAATTTCCACTGACTTTTACTTCCCTCTGTACATGTGTGCTCATCAATTAGTTACAATTTAGTAGTGAGTGGAAGTGGTACTCTTTAGATAGTATACTTAGGGTAAGGGTCTCTAGTTCCATCCAAATTGCTGCAAAGAGCATTGATTCATCTTTTCTGAAGCTGACTAGTCTTTCATGGTATATGTAGCCACTACATTTTATTAATCCAATCAAGAATTGATGGGCACGTGAGCTGATTCCACATCCATACAGTTGTGAATTGTACTATAATAAACATCTGGGGGCAGGTGCATTTTTAATAAAATGGCTTCTTTTCTTTTGAGTAGGTACTCAGTAGTGGGACTGCTGGATCAAACAGTAGGTCTACTTTTCGTTCTTTGAGGAATCGTTCTTTTCTCTCTGCATCTGCACCTGCATCTATTGTTTTTGGACTTTTTAATAAAAGCCCTTCTAACTGGGGTAAGGCAATATCTCTTCGTGTTCAATTTGCATTTACCTGTTTCTCAGTGATACTGAGAATTTTGTCTTTTTTTGTTTGTTTGTTTTGAGACCGAGTCTCACTTTAGCAGCCAGTGTCACGGCATCAAAGCTCACAACAACCTCAAACTCATGGGCTCAAGCAATTCTCTTGTCTCAGCCTCCTGAGCAGCTGGGACTACATGTACTCACCACAACACCTGGCTGGTTTTTCTATTTTTAGTAAAGACAGGGTCTTGCTCTTGTTCAGGCTGGTCTTGAACTCCTGAGTTCAATCAATCCACCCTCCTCACCCTCCCAGAGTGCTTGGATTACAGGCATTAGCCACCATCCCCAGCCATTTGTCTGTCCTCTTTTGAAAATTTTTACTCATGTCTTTTGCCCTTTTGTAAGGAAGTTATTTTTTTCTTGTTAATTTGTTTGAGTTCTTTGTAGATTCTGGATATTAGGCCTTTATTAGGTGTATAAATTACAAATATTTTCTCCTCTTCTGTAGGTTGTCCATTTGCTCTATTGATTATTTCCTTAGTTGTGCAGAAGCTTTTTAATTTAATCGAGTCCCATGTATTTATTTTGTTGTTACTGTAATTGTCACTGGAGTTTTAGTCATAAATTCATTATCTAGGCCAATATCGAGAAGAGTTTTCCTGACATTTTCTTCTAGAACTCTTATGGTTTCATGACTTATACTTAAGTCTTTTATCCATCTTGAATTGATTTTTGTGAGTGGCCAGAGATATGGATCCTGTTTCATTTTTCTACATTTGGCCATTCAATTTTACCAGCAGCATTATGGAATAAGACTTCTTTTCTTTTCCCAATGTATATTGTTGCCTGCTTTATCAAAGACCAGTGGGCTGCATGTGGATGGTTTAATATCTGCGTTCTCTGTTCTATTCCATTGGCCTATGTCTCTATTTTTGTATGAATGCCATGCTGTTTTGGTTACTAGTAATGTCATGCCTTTCTAAATTTGTTCTTTTTATTTAAGATTGCATTAGCTACTCTAATTCCAAAAGAAAGATAGAATTATTTTTTTCTAGATATGTGAAATATAATGTTGGCATTTTGATGAGGATTGCACTGAATTTGTAAATCACTCTGGGTATTACAGACATTTTAACAGTGTTGATTCTAGCAATCCATGAACATGGTATGTTTCCATTTGTTTGTGTTGTCTGCAATTTCTTTCCTCAGTGTTCCATAGTTCTCTTTGTAGAATTCTTTCCTCTCCTTGATTGAGTATACTCCTAGGCACTTTATTGTCTTTATGGCCATTTTCAATGGTAGTGAGTTTTTGATTTGACTCTCAGCTTGACTTTTACTGGTATGTACAAATGCTACTGACTTATATGCATTGATTTTGTACCCTAAGATTTTGCTGAATTTATTTATCAATTCCAGGAGTCTCGGTGGAGTCCTTGGTGTTTTCTAAACATAAGGTCATATCAACAGTGAACAAGGGTTGTTGGACCTTAGTTTTCCCAATTTAATACGCTTTATTTCTATCTCTTGCCTGGCTAGGATTTCCATCACTGTGTCAAATAGAAATGGTGATAGTAGGCACCCTTCTCTTGTTCATGTTCTTAGGGGGAATGCTGTCAACTTTTCTGCATTCAGTATGATGGTGCCTGTGTGTTATCATATATTACTTTTATAATTTTGAAGTATGTTCCTTTTTTGCCAGCATGTTCAATTTCCCCAGCAGTATGATTGAATAGGACTTCTTTTCCTTGTTAAAGGTTTTTATCATCAAAGTGTCCTGAATTTTATCAAAAGATTTTTCTACATCTATTTGAGATGATCATGTGGCCTTTTTTGGTTGTTGTTGTTGTTCTATTTATGTGGTGAGTCATATTTATTGACTTATGTGTGTTGGACCATCCTTTAATCCCTGGGATGAAGCCCACTTGATCATGGTGGATTAATGTTTGATGTGCTGCTGAATGTGGTGTGCTATTATTTTACTGAGGAGTTTTGCATCCATATTCATAAGGAATATTGGTCTGTAGTTTTCTTTCTTTTGCTGTGTTCTTTATTGGCTTTGTTATCAAGGTGATACTGGCTTTGTAGAATGAGTTAGGGAGGATACACATCTTCTTGATATTATGGAATAATTTCTGCCCTATGGGTACCAGGTCTGCCTTCCAGGTTTGATAAAATTAGGCTGTGAGTCCATCTGGTCCAGGGCTTGTTTCTTTGGAAGATTTTTGATTACTTTTTCAATTGCTTTGCTCTTTGTTGATCATTTCAGGAGTTCTGGGAGGTCTGGAGTTTTGGGAGGTTGTGTGTTTCCAGGAATTTGTTCATGTCCTCTATGTTAAAAATATGGAATTTATTCACTAATTTGCATGTCATCCCTGTGCAGGCCATGTTAATTTTGTCTATATCATTCCAATTTTAGTTTATATACTGCTGAAGCAAACATCAAAGTTTCTGAAGCTATAGTCCACTAACGCTCTGATTTGAAATTCTCAAGGAAGTCTATGACAAATAAGATTCTTAGTTCCTTTCACAGTCTCATGAATCAGAATCTCTGTGCCTGACAAGCCCTTATGGTAATTATTAAACTATCAGCCATTAATAAATACTGATAAACTAAATTTATACTGATAAATTAAATTTATATTGATAAACTAAAATAACCATCTTTCTCTGGGACATAGTCTAAAATGTGACCCAATTTCTTACTAACTTTCTTAGTTTCTAGATTAGCCACATTCTTTGGGTTTGATAATCAGTTACTCCCTGGTCTCAAGATAAAGAAGGTTTATAAGTAGAATACCTCAAGAACTGAGGTAGCTCTAGAGACAAGCTATTTCTTTTAACTTTCTTGGGAGCCTCATAGTTTCTCTTCATGGAGCTTTTTTCATCTCATAATTTCAATTGCCATTTATTATCCTGATACTGTCTTACAGTTTTTCTATATATCTCTCTTCCAGCTTAATCTTCCACTGAAATATTGTGTATCCAAGTTCAAACAATAAGAGAAGAATTATGATTTAGTTTGCATATTTTTTTAACCAAGACAACATATAAGCTTTTGGCAAGCTTGTGGGGTAGCTGACCTCTAATACAATAAGGGACACTTGGGAACAAGAACACTGGTAATAATCATATTTACCTAAAGCCATTATTAAAAATTCAATACACAAGTGTCCTCAAAGAAAAGGAGTGTCTAGGGCAAGTGTTTACATCAGGAAGCCAATTGCACCCTCTCTCCCTCAGTCAAAATATTTGTAGCCAATATTCTTTTCTCTCCTAAATAACACATTAGATTTTCTCATCTCTTTGCCTTTGTGTGCATATTTCAATCTGAAATGCCTACTATCTTGATCTACATCTGAAGTTTTACTGTTACTTCAAGGTATTTTCTCAGTTCAATTTCATGAGGTTTTCCTAAAATGTCTAAAAAGATTTAAATTCTCTCTCTCTTTTTTTTTTTTTTTTTTTTTTTTGAGACAGAGCCTCAAGCTGTCACCCTGGGTAGAGTATCATGGCACCACATCACAACCTTCAACTCCTGGGCTCAAGTGATTCTCCTGCCTCCACCTCCCAAGTAGCTGGGACTACAGGAGCCCACCACAAGGCCTGGCTATTTTTTGGTGGCAGCCGTAGTTGTTTGGTGGGCCCAGGCTGGATTTGAACTCACCAGCACACCAGGTGTGGCTGGCACCTTAGCCGCTTGATCCACAGGCACTGAGCCAAAGATTTAAATTCTTCATGAACTCTTTTCTTAATGCCCCTTTAAAAATGTCTTTATTTCTTGTAAATATTATTTTTGCCTGTCATGTCTATAGTGTTTGCCTATAATTAAAATCCTTTGGATAATTGTGAATCACCAGAGATTGAAAACCTTTTAAATTTATTGTATAGTCCCTCTGTAGAGTTAAATATGGTGATATAAGCATTAATCAATCAAATGCTGGTATTGAATTTTATTTACTGATATGGTAAATCCAACATTATGAGGTTCAAGTCATCATTTGAGATTTTGCATGTGATTTAGGGTAGTATTACATTCAGTATGATAGCATCAGTTTATATAATGTTAAAAATATTAAATATTATTATGTGAGACAAAGTAATAGAAAAAGCAATGCTTATAATAGGTGTTCCTTCATAAAACACGGCATTTCTAGGATATATTATGTGTCTCATGGTTTATATGATGATAAATTAACAACACTAAATTTCAAGTCTTACTATCTTAGCTACTCTGGGTCTTATTTTTCCACTTATAAAATTAACAGAGTGGTCTGATTTGTCTAGATGGTTTATAAAATACCTTACAGTTCTGACGTCCTGAAATCTCAGGAACTTTTTGTACCATTACCAATATTACCTTCCTTATTATTCTTCATATCTCTTTATCTCCATATCCATTACTTTTTAATGCTATTTTTCTTCCTCATCAGTTAAGAATCTAAATTTATTGAATTAGCACTAGTCAGACTTTACTTGCTTGCTGCCTTCCTTGGGTTTAAAATAGAATTTTCGCACTGACCCAATTATCTTCCATTTCAAGGTACATTAAGAAACACTCTAAATCTCATATCTTAAGTTTAATTTATTGGAATTTAACTTAATTAGATGTTCAGAATATTTTGTGCAATTATACAACCTAATTGTATGACAATATGTACAAGGAGTTCCAGGAAGTTTTGGAACACATGCATTGGGGATTCTCTCTTCCCCTGTCTTTCCTTAGAGAGCCCCAGCTGGTGAGTCAGAACTGTACTGGCAGAACCTGTGGAAGATCCTGGAAAATATGATTCTTTTGTAAAGCAGATTATTCTTCTCTGTGGAAAATGCCAGGTTGTAAAAACAGAGACTGGATGACTGAATTTATAGCAGTAATTATCTCAGAATGGTAATTAACTATTTTCTTCAAGTTTTCAGCAATTTGAACACCTCCTTTGATGCTGCAACTCTATTGTGTTTTAGTATGCGTGTGTGTGGATTCCAGAGAATGATTGCTAACTTGTTTTACTTTTCCTTCCTAGGTATTTTGCATTAATTCCTCCACTTGATCTCATTATCTATGATAAGAATTGCTTTAGTGTAGATTTATTTTTCAATTAAGATGACCATGAATGAATATATAAATTTTTAGACCTTAAATAACACCTTTTTTATGAAAATTACTGGTATATTTAAATTTATTTTACCATCTTAATTTCGTACATAGAAATTTTAGAGTGTTATCAGTTTAAACTGAAAAGCCAGACTCTCCTGAGTTTACCACTTACTAGCTACTGAGTTTGAATAATTTATTTAAATAATTTGTATGTCAAGTTCCTCATATTTCTAATGGAATAATAGTATTTTCTACTCAGTGTCATTATTAATATTAAGAGAGAAAGCATCTAATATACTCATGATATTGCCTAATTTTACGATACGTATTCAATGATTTTGCATGAATGTATTTAACTTTATGCTTTCCATAATATCTTTTCTTTGTTACTTTCTCTTTTCTATATTTAGATTGGATTAATTTTAGTGTAATATGATACATTGTCACTACCACTAGTTTCAAGGTTTTAACCTTTATGTTATTTTTATGTTTAAATTTAAAATTTGGATTTAATTTACGGTTTAACATATAGCTTTAGTTTCCTCACAAAAACATAGAGATTATAACAATACTTTAAGGATTGTATGTAGTCTTAACATTTCCCAATATTTGCTCACCATTGATTCTTATATTCTACATCTTCAAGAGTTTCAATCTTTCTTTCTCAAGGAGAATCCTGTCAGGGGAAAGCTCTCTCAGTCTTCATTTGAAATTGTCTTTATATGACCCTCACATTTGATAGATTAGCTGGGTAGAGAATTATAGGTTGACAGTTATTTTTCTCTCCACTCTGTGAAGATATTTCAAAATCTTGACCTCCACTTTTTTGTTGAGCCATCTGTAATAGTCCACTTGTAGTAGTTTTAAAATACAATCTGGCTTTTCTATTTATTCATATTTTACATATTCTCTTTCACTTGTTCTGAAATTTCACTAAAATGTGTCTAAGTGTAGAATTATTTTTTCTTTAGGTAACTTATGCTTTTTGAATATGTAGATGTTTAATTCTGAATATTTTCAACCATGGTCTATTCAAATACATGCTCCCTTATTTTCTGTATTGCCTTATTCTGGAGCACCTTATCTAATGTGTATGGGCATTCTTATTCTATACTCCCTCTCTCTAAAACTGTCTCATTTTTCTCATTCTCTCTGCTACATTACAGATAATTTTGTCCAATTTATCTTTTAATTCTCCAATTCACTTTTTGTTTCTCACTAGCTTCCAGTAAATTGTTTTATCATAATACAATTTCAATAAGTCTTCTTCTGTGAGACTTCTTGGGATGGTAGAATGTCTCTACACAGTGGTTTTATTTTTTATTTTTTATTTTTTTTGCAGTTTTTGGCCAAGGCTGGATTTGAACCTGCCACCTCCAGCATATGGGGCTGGTGCCTTACTCCTTTGAGCCACAAGGCCACCCTACACAGTGGTTTCATATTTGCTTTTGTTGGAAACCCATTAGTCTGGAGCAAATTTTTATTTAATTATGCAGATGGGAGTTTCTACATCTTGCAATTATTGGCACTTTAGACTTTGATATTGATAATTTGGTCCATGTTTACAATTTCCTTTCTTTCCCATTCAGAACCCAGGCAGATAGATACTTCATAGCTGTCTATCTCCTTCCTATGTCAGTGTGTAGACTTACAGTGTTCCCTTTTAGTGGAGTTTCAACCGTTTTAGGGCACCATATCTATTCATGAATCTCTTTGCCATCTTTTTATTTGAGCAAGCTAAAGTGAGGTCATTCAAATCCAAGTGCTTGATAGACTGAATCTGCTACTCAACTACTCTATGGTCTCCTTAATACTCTTTAGTCTAGCACCTGGGGATTCTTTATCCATATTCTCAGTTCATCTACACATTTTACATGAAGGTCTGGCAATTAAATGCCTCCATGCACATACATTGACAAAACTGTACAAAAGCGCTCAGTAAGGTGTCATAACTTTGGTTTCTCACTATCTCACAATTGTGTTCATATCAATGTATAGTGGTGTCTTACTGAGTGGCATTCATTATTGTCGTTGTGTGTTTTTGTGTGCTCTCATGAGAATTTCAGAGCTTGAATTAGAGCAACAAACAAACATTAAATTTCTTGTTAAACATGGCAAGAGTGGAAGTAAAATCAGAGACATACTATTCCAAATTTATGGGGATATTCCTGTGAAGATGAAGCTAAATTATAGCTTTCACATGAAGGCTATAACCCAACTATACCACAAGACTTTGGGGAAAGGACCAAGAAAGGGGAAGGGAGGGGGGAGGTTTGGGTGGAGGGAGAATAATGGGTCGGGCCACATCTATGGTGCATATTTTTATCTATAATAAAAAAAAAAAGAAATAAAGAAAAAGAAAGGTAAAAAAAAAAAAAAAGAAAAAAACAGAAAAAACCCATTTGGGTTTCGGCAAGAGACTTTAAATACTTGCCCCAAAAAGAAGGGGATTAGACCTATTAACTGCCAAAAAGGTAGGCATCTATTTATTTTTGCAGGAGAAGTGCTACTTTTATGCCAACAGATCTGAGATCATGCAAAACATCAAAACACTCCAAGAAGATCTAGAAAAGAGAAGAAAGAAATTTTAGGCCTGTGGATGGGCCTACATGGTTTTTTACCCTACCTTCTTCTCCTGCTACCCTTATTTACCCTTCACCTTTGGGCACTGTATCCTTAAAAAAGGTTAGAGGCAGTTAAATCAGGTCGAGGTCCAATATCACAGGCTCATTAACCAAGAATCTAACTATTATTCTTCACCACCCTCCATAGCACCAATGACGGGTAGGACTCCCAAAGCTGGGACAACCTAAGACAGGATATGGAGAGGCTGCATGGTGGATTACATTCATAGTACCCAAAGACGGGGAAGATCACTCTGCGTTCAGTCAACCTAAGACAGGGACTAAACCATTGATGTTTGTATCCCCATGACGGGTAAGACTGAAACTACAAGAGCAGGCAACCTAAGACAGGGACTATGTTTTTCCGTCATACAAAAAACAAAAGAAGGAATTGTTGGGCCCTGCCATGTGCCTGAGGCCTAGTGCAACTTCCCAAGCCTGACTAGAAGTAGATCCATCAGCTACTTCCGTGTAGCAATGACTCAGCAAGGCCTGGCCTGAAACTGCCTCTACCTAGATACAGCCAACGTGGTACCATGCCATTGGCCCAATCCTATTACGCACCTCATCCCCTGCCTTCTTTCCCTGCCCCTTCCCCACGCTCTATATAAGCGGCTGCTTGACGCAATAAAGTTGAGTTCCTGCTTTAAAAAAAAAAAAAAGAAAAGTGTTCCCTTTTCTCCACATCCACACCAACATCTCTGGTCTTGGGATTTTGTGATATAGGCTAGTCTCACTGGAGTTAGATGACGTCTCAAAGTAGTTTTGATTTGCATTTTTCTGATGATTAAAGATGATGAGCATTTTTTCATATGTCTGAAGGCCGTGCGCCTATCTTTTTCGGAGAAGTTTCTCTTCATATCCCTTGCCCAGCCAGCCTGCGATGGGATCCCTTATTCTTTTCTTGTTAATGCATTTGAGTTCTCTGTGGATTTTGGTTATTAAACCTTTGTCAGAGGTATAACCTGCAAATATCTTCTCCCATTCTGTGGGCTGTTTGCTTGCTTTAGTTACTGTGTTCTTGGCTGTGCAGAAACTTTTTAGTTTGATCAAGTCCCAGTAGTGTATTTTTGAAGATGCTTCAATTCCCTGGGGGGTCCTCCTCATAAAATACTCGCCCAGACCGATTTCTTCAAGGGTTTTTCCTGCACTC
>CAUYPK010013633.1:0-18399 GCA_963574355.1 Loris lydekkerianus | reverse complement strand
CCTGCAAATATTTTCTCCCATTCTGAGGGCTGTCTGCTTGCTTTACTCACTATGTTCTTGGCTGTGCAGAAGCTTTTTAGTTTGATCAGGTCCCAATAGTGTATTTTTGATACTGCTTCAATTGCCTGGGGAGTTCTCCTCATAAAATATTCACCCAGGCTGATTCTTTCAAGAGTTTTCCCTGCACTTTCTCCAAGTATTTTTACAGTTTTGTGTCTTAAGTTTAAATCTTTTACCCAGTGGGAGTCTATCTTAGTTAATGGTGAAAGGTGTGGGTCTAGTTTCAATCTTCTACAGGTTTCTTTTTTAAGGTTTTTTGAGGAGTTCCACTTCCCAAAACATGTGTTACATATTGATCTTCAGATTTTTTCCCAAGGTTTATCTTAATCTTTCCCACATATTCTGGGTGCAGTCATTTCTTGCTATGAAGGCTTAGATAATCATCTACAATCTGACGACTTCATTCAAACAACCATATCACTGCAAATGTTCAGACCCACAAATAAAGAAATTTTTTGCCGTGTCCAGCTGTATTCATATATAAATTCCATGAATCAAGCCTATAAAAATGAATATAACTTCCCCTTTTAAAGGGGCTCCTATTACTGAATACTATCTTTCTATCATCATTATTCACACCACCTCTTTTCATCACAACTCATATCAATAAATTACAAAACTTCTCTTATTCAACTTGCATATATTTTTCTAAGAACATCAGATATTCATTTAATTCCCTGGATTAACTTAACATCTTTCTAAATAATCCCACTGCCTCTGGTTTTGCTTCTTTCTAATCCACATTTCACAGGGAGATCAGAATGAACTTTTTAAATGCAAATGTACCGTCTAGCTCTGTTCCATAAAACTTCAGTGACTCCCCAATGTGTTTAGGGTAAAAGCTATAGATCATAGAGATGGTTTGTAAGGTTTTCCCTACCCTTGTCTTTCCAGGTTAACTCTAATCATCATCTCCTCTTACAAAATGGAACTGTACAAAATGTTCTACAGATCTCTGAATGCTTCATCCTTCCCCTCAAGTCTGCACTGTTGCTTGTGCCCATTCCTTTCATGGGCTACACCTGCTACCTGTTACCCTAGCACCCTCCGGGCCTGCTCCTTAGCATCTAATATAACATAGTGTATCCACTGATTTGTAAACTCTAAAATGCACTGTTAACTTTGTGATATCAGGAACATGCTTTTCTAATTGTTCTTTGCGTACCTAAAGACTAGCATAGTCCCTAGCAATAGTAACACCTAAGTAAATATTTGTGAATAAGAGAATATTTGGTCTTTCCAGCAGCAGTTAATTAAAGCCTGTATTTGTTTTTCTATTTTAGAATGTCTTATGTGTTATGGAATGTCTTTAGGAAATGAATCTATATGGGACCTGATACCCTTGACTCCAACATTTACTATAATCCTTCTTATGGGGAATAGATAGGACTATCTGATTATTCTTAAGGTTTTTAAGCTTGTATGCTGTGTTCTCCTTACTACAGCTAAAACAAAGTTTGCCTCTCTCTTGTATGTAGTCTGAAAAACAGTATCTGAAGATTATAAATTAATTGTTTGTTTTTATGCAAATGTAAATAGCAACAAACGCTGTTTATTTCAAGTTTCCCATTGAATATTTTACTAACTTGTTAATGGTAAATTAAGAAAAAAACCCTTTGTATAAGCATCAGAAAAATGCAAAGAGGAATATATATGTGTTTGGGGAAAAATGGGTTGTATTTCATCATGTGCCTTTAATTTTTAAGCTAAATAAAATAGTAAACCATGCAAGAGAATTCAACCTGTAACATAGCCCTCAACCACCAACACTTAACAATAACGTCCGGGGTCACCTTATAGCAAATGACAAACAGACTTTCTCTTCTTTGCCCCCATCACTGAGTAAACTGCTACATCTGAAATCCTGAACTATTGAGAGATCAATGTTTCTCACCTAAGGCCAAGGACTAAATATTAAATGAAATAAGGAAGACTGAAAACTTCACTAATCTTATCATCTTACTATCTTACTATTTGTTTCATTGGGATTAAAAAACAAAACAAAATAAAATTTACTATAATTTATAGCAGAAACACATCCAGTTTCATTATAACCCAGAGTGATAATGCTGACCTTTTACTTTATTGGTGTGACTTTTAGTTATCTCATTTTTATATCATAATTTTTTCACCTATTATTTCTTTAAGAACAGATGAGGGGAGAGAATTTGTTTTCTTTCCACATCAGTTATAAAGATCACCCCCCAAACAATGTATCTTTTTACCCCAACTTTATGGAAAGAATTTGACAAATGTAGTTGTTTAATAACTTACAAAATTATGTTTGATACAAATATCATTCAGCAAATGCTTATATATTGCATCTACTAAATTCCTGGGCTAGATCTTTGTGCTGTCCATTTAAAGAGATGTTTATTTGCCATTGTGGAGTTTCTAGTCCAGGGGGAGAATTTGAGGTGAAATCAAAATTATAGGATTGCAACTTGAAGTAAATGAAAAAAAAAAATTATAATAACCATTGTAGTTAACATTTGTTGCAATCTTACTAAACATTTTAATGAAGGTATGGAAAGCCGTGGTACCAGGTTTCAATTTAGAACTGTGGCAAGAAAATGTTGATGTTTATAAAATTATCAAATATATTCTTCCATAATCACTTAGAATTTATAACTAAAGAAATCTGCTTATAGAAGGTAAGCGATATGCTCAATATTTTATAGCTTGGGAGTTGGAAAGCCATAATTTTAGCTTTGGAAGACTTACTGTAGAACCTCTATTAATCATTTAAATTACTTACCTACTTAATCACTCAACTCACTAAAGTTCATCAGATCATTTTGTTGTTAATAATTTGGAAGCTTTGTTTCAAGTTCTGAACTTTCTTTATTTGTTCATCGTAAATGTCTTAAAAATAGCAATATATAATGTTATTGTATTATACTTGCCTATGAACAGCTGACTTTGACCTAAATTTTGAGCTGTCAGTAGATATATATCTAATTCATTTTGACATGTCAATCTTTACTTGGCACCTGGTATAAAGGAGCTTCTCAATACATGTCTACTAGAAAATGAAACCATTGATGTTTGTATCCCCATGACGGGTAAGACTGAAACTGCAAGAGTAGGCAACCTAAGACAGGGGCTATGTTTTTCCGCCATACAAAAAACAAAAGAGGGAATTGTTGGGCCCTGCCATGTGCCTGAGGCCTAGTGCAACTTCTCGAGCCTGACTAGAAGTAGATCCATTGAGCTACTTCCACGTAGCAACGACTCAGCAAGGCCCGGCCTGAAACTGCCTCTACCTAGATACAGCCAATGTGGTACCATGCCCTGTCATGCACCTTTTCCCCCGCCTTCTTTCCCCGCCCCTTCTCCACCATAAAAAAATAAATTAATTAAAAAAAAAAAAAAAGCCTGCATTTGTTTTGTTAAAACTTTCTTTAACCTCTTCTTTCTTGCCTAACAACAGATAAAAATAAAGATATTCAACTATACAGCCAGGTCCACCAGTCACCTATAAGTAAATAGAACCTAAAAATATAAATTTAACCTTTAAGCTGTAGTTCTGTGGGGGACGATAAATAGCCCTTACAGAGAGATAAATAAAGTCACACAATATGAAATACTATTTGACAAAGTTCATTTGCTGGAACAAAACGGCGAAAAAAAAAGCACAAAAAAAAAAAAAAAAAAAAAGGAAAGAAAGAAAGAAACAAGGCAATTTTAAAAGAGAAATTCTATCTAAAAAAAGAAAAAATAAGAAAGTATTAATAGAAGAGGCTCGGCGCCTGTGGCTCAAGCAGCTATGGAGCCAGTCACATACACCTGAGCTGGAAGGTTCGAATCCAGCTCAGGCTCACCAAACAACAATGACGGCTGCAACCAAAAAATAGCCAGGTGTTGTGGTGGGCGCCTGTAGTCCCAGGTACTTGGGAGGTGGAGGCAGAAGAATCATCTCTTGTGCCTAGGAGTTAGAGGTGTGATGCCAAGACACTCTACCCAGGGCAACAGCTTGAGGCTCTGTCTCAAAGAAAACAAAGAAAGTAGACAAAACATAACAAGTACAATTGCAGAATTAAATTATCACAAGGATTAAAAAAGTTACAAAGCACTTTCCCATGCTATAGTTGAAAACAAGAACATAAATTTATTGAGTACATGTATTCTATCAATGTATATGAGTCTATTGTTGCTGTTTCCTAATGCGTGCAAGTGCACATGCACGTACACATAAACCCATAACATACATTCAGTGGCAAGAAATAATGATCTTAAATTTCTCATGCAATTGCAGGTCATCTGGGCTGACTGGGCTGATATAAACTTGATATTGGATATGTCATTTTAACATACCAGTTGAGTACTGGCCTTCTCAGAGGGCCTTTTCTACCCTTTGAGCCCACAGGCTAGCCAGGACATCCTCACCTTCTGAAAAGGTCAGAAGCACGAAAACAGCAAACCCTAATGAATGAGCAAAACTCTAGCTCCACCTGGGCAATACATCTGTAAATATCCAAGTGGGAAAAGTGAGTCTCTGAAGAAAATCTATTAAGGTGCTCAGACCACACGGTATGTGAGATGAACAGCCAAATTTGTGACAAAGACTTGGATGTAGAAAGAAGTGAAGAATTAAAGCTGATAATTTTTTCTTCCACAACATCAAAGACAAAATGTTAAATTGAGATTATGAGAACTACAGAAATAAATACGGGGGGAAAGAAAGCACCATTAGACAAACAAAATAATACTTCCAAAATAGCATGAAATAAAGTGGAGGGATTAAAGTAAATTGTAGGAATAGAAGAACAGCTTAAGATATAGTGAAATCAAAGTCAAAAGACAATAAAATGATTAGGCAAGGCAGTACGGAGAACAAAAATTATCTACATAGGTATAAGAGTCATGAAGAAGTAAAACCAACATATGACATACAATTGTATTCAAGCTTATAATAGAAAAAAATCTATTAAATGAGGCAGTGAGGTGATACCAGATTGTAAACCACTCTTGGACAAAAAGAAATCAACATAGGCCAGGAACAGAGCTTTCCTCCGTAAACTAAGAACTTTGGGAGGTTGACATGGAAAGATCACTTGAGGCTAAGAGTTGGAGAATATCCTGGGAAACATAGCAAAATCCATTTCTCCACACACACAAAAAAAAGATTAGCTGGGCATCATGGTGTACATCTGTAGTCTCAGTTATTCAAGAGGAAAAGGCAAGAGGATTGAGTAAGCCCACATATTTTACTTTACCATGAGCTATTATCAGGTCACTGTATCCCAGCCCGGGCCACAGAAACCCTGTCTAAAAAAAAGAAAGAAATTAACATAAAATAAATAAAAGTCAGTAAAAAAATGTTTTTTGATTACCATACTTCTGAAGAATTTTTTTAATTTTAAAATATTATAGGGATACTAATGTATTTGGTTACATGGATTACCTTTGTAATGCTTGAGTCAGGGTTGTAAGTATGCCCATTTCCCGGATAGTGTTCATTATCCCTGTTAGTAGATTTTTGACCATGTCTATTGTTGCAAAAGGCATTAAGTCATCCTTCTTCATGGTGGAGTAGTATCCCACAGTATAGGTACATCACATTTTGTTAGTCCACTCATGAACTGATGGACACTTGGGTTGATTGACATCTTTGTAATTGTTAGTTGTGCCTCAATAAACATTTAAGCATAATACACTTATTTTATTGGGTTGTGTCATCTGTGATTTCTTTCCTTGATGCTTTGTAGTTTTCATTATAGAGATTTTTCACCTCCTTAGTTAAGTCTATTGCTAGATATTTTCTTTTCTTTGTAGCTATTACGAACTGTATTGAATCTTGATTTGACTTTTAGCTTGATTGTTACTGGTGTATAGATATCTGTCTTGGGTATGCTGATTTTGTAACTGAAGACTGCTGAATTTATTTATCAATTCCAGGAGTCTCTTGGTGGAGTCTTTGGAGTTTTATAAATTTAAGATCATATAGTCAGCAAAAGGCGATAGTTTGATGTCCTCTTTCTCAGTTTATATGTGTGTGCTTTATTTCCTTTTCTTGCCTAATTGCTGTGACCAGTACTGCCAGAGTTATGCTAAATAGAAATATATTAGATTTCAGGAATTGTGATGCCTCCCGTTTTCTTCATTTTACTCATGCTTGCTTTGACTAGTTGCAGTCAATTGTGACGCAATATGATTTTTAGGAATGCTTTTTCAATTTCTATTAAAAAATGTTTTTGGAATGTTAACAGGGAATACACTGACTCTGTAGATTGATTTGATAGTATAGACTTTTTAGTTATATTAATTCTTCCAGTCCATGAACCCAGAGTATCTTTATGTTTATTATATCTTCTTCGATTTCTTTATCAATATTTTATAGTTTTACTATATAAATATTTTAGTGCCTTTGTTAAATTTGTTCCCAGGTATTTTTTGTCGCTATCATAAATTGGATTGTTATCTTAATTTCTTTTTCAGATAGTTTTCTGTCAGTGTACCAAAACACTAATGATTTTTGTATTTTGATTTTATATGCTGAAACTTTACCAAAGTTATTAGTTCTAACAGTGTTTTGGTGGAGTCTTTAGGTTTTTCTATAAATGGGATCAGACCATCTGCAAACAAATAATTTAACTTATTTCTTTCTGATTTGGATTCTAGTTATTTTATCTTCTTGCCTAATCAGTCTGGCTAGGGATTCCAGTACTATATGGAATAGAAGTAAAAAGAGTGGTCATTTTTTCCTTGTTTCTTATCTTATACTGGCACAATAAACAGACAAGTAGACTAAAGGAATAGAATGGAGAGCACAGAAATAAGTTCATGGATTTATAGTTAACCATTTTTTCAACACAGATGCCAAGAACACACAATGGAGGCAGGGCAGTCCTATCAACAAATGGTGCTAGAAAACTGGATGTCCACTGGATAGCCAAAGAATTAATAGAATGTGCAGATATCTATAGAATAGGAGAATGTATTTAAAAGCTATACATCTAATAAAGGTTTATATTAAAAAAAATAAGATTTTCAAACAACTCCATAGTAGAAAATCAAATACTCCATGAAAAAAATGGCTGAAGTCCTGAATAGATTTTTCTCAAAAGAAGACACACAAATGGCAAACAGGTGTATGAAAAAATGCTCAGTATCACTAATTATCAGTGAAATGCAAATGAAAACCACATGAGATACCAACTCACAACATTAGGAAGCTGTTAACAAAACGATACACGGTAAGTTTCGGCAAGGATGTGGAGAAAAAAAAAAAACACTTGAACGCCATTGATGGAAACATAAATTAATACATCCATTATGGAAAACATTATGGAGGTTCCTCAAAAAACCTAAAATTGAAGTATCATAGATTCTAGAAGTTTTGATTCTGAGTATTATGCAAAAGAACTGAAGTCAGTATATCAAAGAGTTGTCTGCACTTTCATGTTCTTTGCACCACCATCTCCACCAGCCAAGATATAGAATCAAATATCAACAGATGAATTGTCCATAAACAGAAGAATTAAAAAAGAAAATATTGTATGCTGATGAATTAATAAAGAAAACATTGTATGAATACAGACATATAACATGCACGCAGAATACAATTCACTCTTAAAAATAAAAAAAGAAATCTTTGTATTTGCAAGAATATGGATGAACCTGGAGGGTATTATGGTACGTGAAAAGGTCAGGTGAAAGAGGACAAGTAGGACACAATTTCACTTACATATGGGATCTAAAAAGATTGAACTTACAGAAGCGGAGAGTAGAATGGTGGTTACCAGGCACTTAATATCTATCATTCCCAACCTACCATCAAGAGCAGGCTCAGTTGATAAGCCATAAAATTATAGTTCCATGCCCATCAGAGAGTTTAAGACAGAAAGAAACCCAAGTCTAAATGGGAAGCAAACTTTCATTTTCTCTGTGAAGGACCCGGAAAACTAGTAGCGAAGAAACAGAACTTGATTATGATAATGAAATTCTATGGTATATAATATTTTCAACTGCCAAATTTAAGATTGGACTGTATTAGGTCTCTAAAACTTTTAGAAAATATAATTTAAAAATTATATGTACAATTAGTAAGCAGAAAATGCTTTCCTGTTTACCATAGTCATCAAATATGCACTATAATGTATTTTTCTTTCTTTCTTTTTTTTTTTTTGTTAGAGACAAGTCTTACTCTGTCGCCATTGGTAGAGTGCCGTAGCGTCACAGCTCACAGCAAACTCCAGCTCTTGGGCTTAGGCTATTCTCTTCCCTCAGCCTTCCGCTGGGAGTACAGGCTCTGGCCTCAATATCTGGCTATTTTTTTGTTGCAGGTTGTCTGGGGCTGAGTTTGAACCTGCCACCCTCAGTATGTGGGGCCGGAGCCCTATTCACTGAGCCGCAGAAGCCACCCTGTATTTTTCTTTATAAGTTATAACATAGTAAATGCTGCTGATAAAAGCACAGAATCTCACATTTTGACACGTGTGTACTATATATTATTGCTAGCAGTTGGATGATTTTTTAAAGCATAATATTTCAGAACATAAAAGATAGAATAAAGACCACAGCCACTACCAACTAAGATGTGACTTTTCACTTAAATAAGTTAAATAAGCAGAAATTGAGAAGGATAACTGGGCTTTAAAAATTTCAGTAAAGTGTATTTATGATGAAGCATCATTATTCTTGTCAAATGAAATATAATTAATTTCGTGAATTGGGTCTCCAGTTCTGTAACTTAAAATGAATTATTATATTGAAGTTATTTAAAGTAATAATTTGCTGTGTATTTTGGCTCATAATAGAATATTACTTACTTCCTATGGTTCCATAATATCTCATAAAATTAGGAAGACATTAGGCACTTAATAGAACAGCTACCTTTGTCAAATTTAAAGATCATTAACTTTTGGCTTAAGTTATAATTTTAATGACAAAGACATTAATTAGCTCATCTATCATATATTTGACATTTCAACATGTTCATTACATCTAAATATCATTACCCATATAATAGGGATTCACTATGTTCTACCTAAAATTTGATTTTTATTTTAAATTGTTTGACATCAAAAAACACAGATTTCGATAGGATCTTTCTATCTTTTCATCTAATTTTAAAGTATTTTAATGGTAAATAAATATGTATGTACACATATTCCAATAAGTTTAATTAATTAAAAAATATTTATTGAGGCATGTTCACTAATTAATCTCTTCATCAAATAATATTATTAAAAACATACACATATGATAATCTCAGAAACCTTATAGAAGAATATGAATTATCAAAAGCTAATTTAACATTACTAGCCCATATGTTTTAAATAAAACATTATAGAACCAAGTATGAGTAGTTAAATTTTCTGATTAATAAGATTAATTTTACTCTTCATTTTATTTTTTCCATTTCTTTATATCATACGAAACTACCACTTTTACAATTCAAAAATGCCATGATAACTGCCTGATTGATCCGCATAATCTCCTTTTTTCAATGTACTATTGTACATTTTAATTCTCTGAACTATGTATCTTTACCATTGAGGCAGACATTTCTGTTCATCAAGAAACTATATATGGTTCAGCACCTATAGCATACCTGTTAGGGCGCAGGCCACGTACACTGGGGCCAGTGGGTTTGAACCTGGCCTGGGCCAGCTAAACAACAATGACAACTACAACAACAACAAAAAAAAAAAATAGCCAGGCATTTGTGGGCACCTGTAGTCCCAGCTACTTGGGAGGCTGAGGCAGGAGATTCAAGCTTAAGCCCAAGAGTTTGAAGTTGCTGTGAGCTGTGATGCCATAGCATTCTACTGAGGGTGACATAGTAAGACTGTCTCAAAAAAATAAAATAAAATAAAATAAACTATATATATCTTTTTCTTCCTGAGCATGGACATAGGCTATAATTCCTAGTCTGACAGATATATAGGACTGTGGAAACTGAGTTCCAGCTAAAAGGACATTGATGAACGTGATGTGGGTCATTACAGGGCTGTCAAGACATATGTTAATTGTCTTTTTATTCCTTTTCTCTATCAACTAGCCAGATCCATTTGATGATGAAACTCTACAGGATGATGAAACCTCAGTAGGTGAAATATGGCTCAGAGGAGAGCCCCTGCCCATGAGGAACATCTGACTCAGACCATTACATAAGGCAGAGAACAAACTTCTATTAGTTGATGTAACATGTGTAACAGTGTCCATAACTTATTACAGTGCTATGACAGCTTTTCCTGCAGGTTTTCTAGTATAACCATTAACCTAATGTACCTAACGTGTATTGTGTATAGAAAAGATGTCTTCAGAAAAACTCCATTATGACTTGGGTAAAAGTACAATATTCTAAAAACTATTAAGTCAGTAGGAGAGGTGAAACTCAAGTACTTTTTAGAATACTGTATCTTTTACTTTTTCCCCATAACCTTCCTGAAGAAGATCGATGAATGGCCAAATGAGCATATAAAAAAATGCTCATTGTCCCTAATCATCAGAGAAAGGTAAATTAAAACTACTCTTAGATGATACCTACACCCTGTGAGAATAGGTCAAATCACAAAAACCCAAAGCTGTAAATGCTGATGAGGGTGTGGAGAGAAGAGCATTTTCATACTGTAAATCTAATGCAGCCTCTATAAAAAGACGGAGAATCCTCAAAGAGCTAAAAGTAGACCTTCCATTTGATCCTGCAATCCCATTAGTAGGTATCATCTACCCAGTAGAAAAAAGAAATAATATTACCATAATGACATTTGCCGTAGAATATTCACCACAGTCCAATTCACAATTGCCAGGATGTGAAATCAACCCGAGTGCCCATCACCTCATGAATAGATTAATAAGCTGTGGTACATGTGTGGAATATTATTCATGGAATAATGGAATATTATTCAGCAATAAAAAGATAGTGACTTTACATCTTTTGTATTTATCTTGGTGGAATTAAAACACGCTTTTCTTAGTAAAGTTCACAAAAATGGAAAAGCAAGTATTCAATCTATGCAATACTATTATGAAACAAATAGGTAAACAACTACACCCCCACGTGAGAGAAAAATACAATTAAATTCAAGTAGCTGGGAGGAAAGAAGAAGAAAAAGGGAAAAGAGAGGCAGGTGGGGGATTGGTAAGCTCTCACCTAATGGGCACAATGTAAGCACACCCCCTGAGTGAAGGGTTCAACTATAATTTGACATTACCTAACAAACACAAACAATGTAACCTAATCGTTTGTACCTTCATATTAATTTAACACTTTAAAAAAAGTATTTGAAAATTTCAATAAATATTCTAATGCAAATGTCTTTATGCTAAAATGACTTTTTTTTCCCTTCTAGGTAGATAGATAGTAATGAGATTGTGGGATCAAATGAAATTGTCTACTTTTAGCTCTTTAATTATATAGTGAGTTACAAGAGCATTAAGTGAGAAGTGTTTTGGATTAGTTACTGCTTAATTATGGTACCACTGTTTCCTTTTGGGAGACCGTTGATACTTCTGTGCCACCATGATTATCAGTTCTAAATTTATAAGCTTTGAGATTAGTCAAACTCACCTTTGATTTTTCTCAATAATTAGTCCATAGAAACTTCTGTACATCTATCTCTCTGCTACTCGAGTCCACATTGTTCACCTCTCTCCCAAACAAAGGGAATAGCTTTAAATCAACTCTCCATGTGACTTCTTTTCCTATGAAGGGTGAAGAAGCTTGGAGCTGACCACAACTCATATTATAAAATATCCAAAATAACAAAAATACTTATTATTTATATATTATTTAAAGGCATATAAAATAGTTAAGGTGCTAAAACTTAAGGAAACACAACCCAACAGAAGTAGGATTTCAAGGAAAAAAGAATCAATGTTTTGGGGGGAGTCCCCAAAATTAAGACAAACAAACAACCAAAAAAACCCCCAAAACCTCACATATGCCAGTTCTAAAGCAAAAGCAAAACATCCAAGAGTCAGGCAAAGACAGAGCAGATGCAACTGCTAAGATGTGGAGACTGCAGTGACGTGTGTAGGTTCTGCAAGCTCACAGGAGTAGGGAGACATGAGAGATTCAAGGCGGGGTTATCCAATGAAAAGGTCGGAGTGGTGAATGAACTCCGTATTGAACAAAAGATTAAGAATTAGAATTTGTATCTTACCTGGGGAGAAGCCATGTGATCGATTATGCTGGCCCTGAGCTGAAAACTATGGAGGGCTTGGCCATAGGGGCAAATGAAATGTTAACATATCACCATTAAAATTTACAGCTCAGACTTGAGAGGCCTCAGGCTTTTGAGTAGGATTAAGGTGATTAACCCAAACTCTAACC
Organism: Loris lydekkerianus; assembly: GCA_963574355.1. Classification (NCBI taxonomy): domain Eukaryota; kingdom Metazoa; phylum Chordata; class Mammalia; order Primates; family Lorisidae; genus Loris; species Loris lydekkerianus. Next base: position 6,053 of record CAUYPK010013633.1, on the reverse strand, counting down.
ACCTACAATAAAAAGACAATATTTTCATTGGAGAAAGCTAGCAAGAAAATCAAGGCAAAATAAAAATACCCAGAGAAAATGCATGTGTACTTTTAACATAACCAATAGAAGCATGAAGATGTATGAAATCTATAAAGTCCTAAAAATACACATAGATTTCCATATTAAATTAAAATATTCTTCAATAATTTATGGAAAAAAAGTTTATAATAAAACAACTACATATACAGAGACATGTGGTATCCACATGTCTACACCAAACCTTCTTGATTCTTCAGACTAAAGAAAAATATAATGAATAGAACCATAAATATGCAGGAAAGAATCAGAAGCAACAACAAGGCAAATGTACAGGTAAACATAAATCATTTATAACGTAAATAATAACTTTTTATTTGAGACACAGTCTCACTCTGTCCTGTGTAGAGTGCCATGGTGTCATAGTTTGCAGCAACCTTAAACTCTTGTATTTGAGCAAACCTCTTGCTTTAGCCTCCTACGTAACTGGGACTACAGACATGTGTCACAATACCCAGCTAATTTTTCTGTTTTTTTTTGTTTGTTTGTTTTGTTTGTTTGTTTGTTTGTTTGTTTTTTATTACAGACATGGTCTCACTCTTGTTCAGACTGGTCTTGAGATCTTGAGCCCAAGCAATCCACCTGCCTTGGCCTCCCAGAGTGCTAGGATTACAGGTGTGAGCCACTATGCCCCAGCCTAAATAATAATTATTAAATAAAGATATACTTAGTGTTAAAATGTACCACAATAGTAACACAATAACAAGAGAGGTTACATACATTTAATGTGCTTTAATGTCCTGTCTTTGCAGAGAAATGATGAAGGTAATATTTTGTATTATACCATAATAAATCAAGTATTAATGTCGTTAAACACTAAGATGATTTCAATAGATACTTAAGAAAAGTATAATCAGTAAATGGGCGATATATTTAAAGTTGAATAATCCAAACTAAGGGAAGAAATAATCAAAAAAATATGCAACAAATTATAAACTAATAGACATAAAACCAAACATGAAAGTAATCACATAAATACAAAAGGACTTACTTAAAATTTAAATTATAGGCCTTAGAAACTGCTTACCTGAGACATATTTTAAATATAAGAAGGAAGATAGTAAATGTATTGAATGGATATATTATGCAAACATTATTCAATAAAAAGTTGGCGAAATGAGGGGAAACAAGATGGCGGCCTGAAGCCAGCTTTCCACAGAGGCTCCCATCCAGAAGGAGAATTAAGGGATGAAAATTTAGCAAGTAACCTGATGGATTTGAGATGCACCAAGAGAGAAGGTTGAAGAACACACATCAACCCCCCTGAGGTGAACTGAGATCACAAGGACGCAAATAAAAGGTATAAAATCCATTACCAAGCAGACGGAAGTCCCCCCTCCCCCATGAGACCTGCTCAAAAGCCCCACAAACAAACAAATGGGCAGAAATCAAAGGCCCTCCCACTACATTTCACGGGAGAGACCTTCTAAAAACTGGACCTACCCCCCCCCCCACTAGGGTGCCATGGCGTACTCCTGCCAGGCATAAAACTGTATAAAACTGTATAAAACTGCAAATATTCTTTACCTGCAAACCTGAACTCCCAAAACCCCCCTCCACTCACACTCAGATCTGGAGGCCTGTCCCCCAGGAGTTTGGATTCTTGGGTGATTTCTCAAGGGGTGTGGACAGTGCCAGAGCTGCGGCTGGTCAGCGCTGACTCTGAGGCACGGAAGCGAGGACAGGGCTCTTGGCTGAGGGGAGTCATGCCAGGGCAGCACTTCCCTGAGGCGTGGTGCAGCAACCCTCCTTGGGCAGCAATACGGCCAGGCATAAAACTGAGTGAAACTGTGTACCTTCCCCACTTTCAGCACAGAGCTCCCAGCTCTCCCCTCCACACTTGCTCTGGGTTCTGGGGGCCTATACCCAAGGAGTCCAGATTGTTGGGTGATTTCTCATGGGGTGTGGAAAGTGCCTGAGCTGCGCTGACTCTGGGGCGCGGTAGTGAGGAGAGGACAGTTGGTTGGAAGGGAACCGCTCCAGAGAGGTAGTACCCTGGAACACGGAGCAGTGGCTGTCTTCTGGCAGTGGTGCGGCCAGGCATAAAACTATGTGGAACTGTATGTGCTATCTACCTCCAGCTCTTCACTCTCACTCTGAGACCTGGAGGCCTGTCCCCCAGGAGTCCGGATTTTTGTGTGATCTCTCGAGGGGTGTGGACAGAGCATAAACTACAGCTGGTCAGTGCTGACTCTGAGGCAGGCACGGGAGCGAGGAGAGAAGGGTCGGCTGGGTGCGAGCCACACCAGGATGGCGGTTCCCAGAGGTGGATCAATAGTCATTCTTTTTTACCAGCAAAACGGTTCACTCCTGGATATTCTGAAGCCACACCCCCTGTCTTCCTGGGCAACCAAAGGAAGCCACCAGTGAGTAAAGGATTTGCCTGAGGCTCCTCACAGACCAGGGAAGCTTCCAGGGCAGGGCCGACTCAGACAGGTAACCAAACTCAGAACAGCTTCTATTCTGTAGGTGATTTTAGCAGGAATAGAGACAGAATCCAGCAAGGCTGTTCTGTTCTTTTCTGTCAGTAACACCATCACTGGCAGGCCTTAGCCTGAGTGAACACCCCCCGACCTTCATCAAGCGCCCGAGGATGTCAGGCCTCACCTACTCCTGCTAGATAGCGGCAGAGTGCAGAGGCCTGGTAGATTTCCTTGTGATTCAGGCAGGCGCAAACCCCTGGAGTATCTATTCACTACAGGCAACTGGGTTAGCCATCTGCAGTGATATCAGTGACTGGATCCAACAGAGGGGCAAGGTGGGGAAGGAGGCATCAACCTTCCCAGACTGATCTATTTGCTATGTGGCTCCTCATGATACCATGCAGCACTGGAGTAATCACTGGACCCCTGTGACCCAGCTCCCAGAGAACTCTTGAACTCTCCCACTTGAGACAGGTGCCAGCTGAGACAATGTATTTGGACCTTTTGAACTGAACCAATAGACTGAGGACTTTTCAGGGGGTGCCCTGGGTGTACGGTTCTAGGAAGGTTTGATTGTCCTTTTCCAATTGGTGCCAGAGGTGGGTGGGGTGACTTAATAAGCTGGTTTTTCTCCATAGCTGAGACTTCAATCCAGAGTAAATATTTCACTTAGGTCAAACAGAAACCAGCTGAAAACAAGACAGAACCACTTAGCCCCACCTCACCAGACAGGGCCCCAGTTTCTCAGGCCACAACACTGTACGGGCCCTCGACAAAGCCCCAAGGAAAAAACCAAAGGGAGTAAAACAATCATGGGGTGGAATCACTGGAAAAACTCTGGTAACATGAATAACCAGAATAGATCAACCCCCACAAGGAAAGATATGGCAGATGTAATTGAAGATTCCATCCATAAACAACTGGCTGAGATGTCAGAAATTGAATTCAGAATTTGGATTGCAGACAAGATTAACAGAGTGGAATTAGGAATTCGAGGAGAAATTCAAAAGTTGTCTCAAAAGTTTAACGAATTTAAAGACAAAACCACCAAAGACTTAGACACACTGAAGCAAGAATTTGCAGCCCTCAAAGATATGAAAAATACAGTGGAATCCCTCAGCAACATAATGGAGCAAGCAGAAAAAAGGATTTCTGACATTGAAGATAAAGCCTTATGCTCCCAAACTCTCAAAGAGAAAGAGAAATGTAGAGCAAAAACAAATCATTCTCTCAGAGAGCTCTGGGATAATTCAAAGAAGGCCAATATACGAATAATTGGGATTCCAGAAACCGATGAGGTGACCTCAATGGCCACAGAGGCCCTTCTGCAGGAAATTATGAAGGAGAATTTTCCAGACATGCCAAGAGATTCTGAAATTCAGATAGCAGACAGCTTCAGAACCCCAGCACAACTCAACCCCAATAAGACATCCCCCAGGCATATCATAATTAGCTTCACTAAAGTCAATATGAAAGAGAAGATTCTCAAAGCTGCCAGGCGAAAGAAAACCATTACGTACAAAGGGAAAAGTATTAGAAGGACTGCAGATCTCTCTGCTGAAACTTTTCAAGCTAGAAGAGGGTGGTCATTGACTTTTAATCTTCTAAAGCAAAATAACTTTCAACCCAGGATCTTGTATCCAGCTAAACTGAGTTTCATTTATGATGGAGAAATTAAATACTTTAATGACATTTATATGTTGAAGAAATTTGCCATAACCAAACCAGCTCTTCAGGATATTCTCAGACCTATCCTCCATAATGACCAACCCAATTCTATACCACAAAAGAAAACTCACACAGAAACTTCGGATCAAGCTCCAACTTCCACACTGGTGAAAGGATTAAAAATGTCCACTGGACCTTTGAAAAACTTGATATTCAAAATTTCAGCAGACTTATCAATATTCTCCATCAATGTGAATGGCTTGAACTGTCCTCTAAAGAGGCATAGGTTAGCTGGCTGGATACAAAAACTCAGGCCAGATATTTGTTGAGTACAAGAGTCACATCTTAACTGAAAAGACAAATACAGACTCAGGGTGAAAGGATGGTCATCCATATTTCAGGCAAATGGTAATCAGAAAAAAGCAGGTGTTGCAATGTTATTTGCAGATACAATAGGCTTTAAACCAACAAAAGTAAGGGAGGACAAGAATTTGTTAGGAAGGACACTTCATATTTGTTAAGGGCAATACTCAATATGATAAAATTTCAATTATTAATATCTATGCACCCAACCAGAATGCACCTCAATTTATAAGAGAAACTATAACTGATATGAGCAACTTGATTTCCTCCAACTCCATAATAGTTATAGATTTCAACACTCCTTTGCCAATGTTGGATCGATCCTCCAATAAGAAGCTGAGCAAAGAAATTTTAGATTTAAACCTAACCATCCAATATCTGAATTTAGCAGATATCTAAGGAACATTTCATCCCAAAAAAACTGAATACACACACTTCTCATCAGCCCACAGAACCTACTCCAAAATTGATCACATCTTAGGTCACAAGTCTAACCTCAGTAAATTTAAAGGAATAAAAATTGTTCCTTGAATCTTCTCGGACCACCATGGAATAAAACTTGAGATGAGTAACAACAGGAATCTGCATACTCATACAAAAACATGAAAGTTAAATAAACTTATGCTGAATGATAGCTGGGTCAGAAATGAGATTAAGAAAGAAATTGTCAATTTTCTGGAACAAAACAACAGTGAAGACACGAACTATCAGAACCTCTGGGACACTGCAAAGGCGGTTCTAAGAGGAAAATTTATAGCATTGCAAGCCTTCCTCAAGAGAACGGAAAGAGAGGAAGTTAACAACTTAATGAGACATCTCAAGCAACTGGAAAATGAAGAACAGTCCAACCCTAAACCCAGTAGAAGAAAAGAAATAACCAAAATTAGAGCAGAATTAAATGAAATTGAAAAAAAAATAATACAACAGATCAATAAATCAAAAAGCTGGTTTTTTGAAAAGGTCAATAAAATAGATAAACCTGTGGCCAATCTAATCAGGAAAAAAAGTGTAAAATCTCTAATCACATCAATCAGAAATGACAAAGACGAAATAACAACAGACTTCTCAGAAATCCAAAAAATCCTTAATGAATATTACAAGAAACTTTATTCTCAGAAATATGAAAATCTGAAGGAAATTGACCAATACTTGGAAGCACGCCACCTTCCAAGACTTAGCCAGAATCAAGTGAAAATCCTGAACAGGCCCATATCAAGTTCGGAAATAGCATCAACCATATAAAACCTCCCTAAAAAGAAAAGCCCGGGACCAGATGGTTTCACGTCAGAATTCTACCAAACCTTTAAAGAGGAACTAGTACCTATATTACTCAACCTGTTCCAAAAGGTAGAAAAAGAAGGAAGAATACCAAACATGTTCTATGAAGCAAACAACACCTAGATCCCCAAACCAGGAAAAGACCCAACAAGAAAAGAAAATTATAGACCTATATCACTAATGAATATAGATACAAAAATATTCAACAAGATCCTAACAAACAGAATCCAGCAACACATCAAA
>CAUYPK010013631.1:0-22083 GCA_963574355.1 Loris lydekkerianus | reverse complement strand
TATCTCATTCTATAATACTATGGTCTTAAATATGACCGCAGCTAAATTATCCAACTTCCCCAGCCCCAGCCACACTAGGGACTCCTTTGAGCCACAGGCTTTTCTTTTTAGGGAGATTGTGTATAGTTGATGCTATTTCAGAACTTGATATAGGCTGTTCAACATTTCCACATCATTCTGGCTAAGTCTTGGAATGTGACATGCTTTCAAGTATTGGTCAATTTCTTTTAGATTTTCATATTCCTGAGAATAAATTTTCTTATAATATTCATTAAGGATTTTTGAATTTCTGAGGAGTCTGTTGTTATTTCATCTTAGTCATTTCTGATTGATGAAATTAGAGATTTTACTTTTTTTTTTCCTGGTTAGGTTAGCCAAAGATTTATCTATTTTATTGACCTTTTCAAAAAACCAACTTTTTGATTTATTGATCTTTTGTATAATTCTTTTGTTTTCAATTGTATTTAATTCTGCTCTAATTTTGGTTATTTCTTTTCTTCTGCTGGGTTTGGGGTTGGAATGTTCTTCCTTTTCTAGTTGCTTGAGATGTCCCATGAAATTTTAAACTTCCTCTCTTTGTTTTCTTGAGGAAGGCTTGCAGTGCTATAAATTTCCCTCTTAGGACTGCCTTTGTGGTATCCCAGAGGTTCTGATAATTCATATCTTTATTGTTGTTTTGTTCCAAAAATTTGGTAATTTCCTTTATAATCTCATCTATTACCCAGCTATCATTCAGCATAAGGTCATTTAACTTCCATGTTTTTGTATGAGTATGTAGATTCCTGTTGTTACTGAGTTCAACTTTTATTCCATGGTGGTCCGAGAAGATGCAAGATATAATTTCTATTCCTTTAAATTTACTGAGGTTAGACTTGTGATCCATGAGGTGATTGATTTTGGAATATGTTCCATGGGCTGATGAGAAGTATGTGTATTTAGTTTTGTTGGGATGAAATGTTCTGTAGATGTCTGTTAAATCCAAATGCTGGATTGTTAGGTTTAAATCTAAAATTTCTTTGCTCAGCTTCTTATTGGAGCATCTATCCAACACTGCCAAAGGAGTGTTAAAATCTTTGACTATTATGGAGCTGGAGGAAATCAAGTTGCTCACGTCTGTTAGAGTTTCTCTTATATATTGAGGCACATTTTGGTTGGGTGCATAAATATTAATAATTGAAATCTCATCATATTGAGTATTACCCTTAACAAATATAAAGTAACCATTCTTATCCTTTCTTTATTTTGTTGGTTTAAAGCCTATTTTATCTGCAAATAGAATTGCAACACCTGCTTTTTTCTGATTTCCATTTGCCTGAAATATGGACGAGCATCCTTTCACCCTGAGTCTATATTTATTTTTTAAGGTAAGATGATTTTCTTGTATACAGCACATATCTGGCCTGAGTTTTTGTATCCAGTCAGCCAAACTGTGCCTCTTTAGAGGACAGTTTAAGCCATTCATATTAATGGAGAATATTGGTAAGCATGGTAAAATTTTGGATATTGAGTTTTTCAAAAGTCCAGTGGACATTTTTAATCCTTTTGCCACTGTGGAAATTAGAGTTTGATCAAAAGTTTCTGAGTGAGTTTACTTTTGTGGTAGAGGATTGTGTTGGTCATTATGGAGGATAGGTCTGAGAATATCCCAAAGAGCTGGTTTAGTTATGGCAAATTTCTTCAACATGTGAATGTCATTAAAGTATTTAATTTCTCTATCATGAATGAAGCTCAGTTTAGCTGGATACATGATTCTGAGTTGAAAGTCATTTTGTTTTAGGAGATTAAAAGTTGATGACCACCCTCTTCTGCCTTGAAAGGTTTCAGCAGAGAGATCTGCAGTCACTGTAATATTCTTCCCTTTGTAGGTTATCATTTTTTTACTTCTGACTGCTCTCAGAATTTTCTCCTTCATATTAATTTTAGTGAAATTAATTAAGGTCAGGAGGACCCACCCAGGAAATAGATTAGTCTGGGAAGGTTGATGCATCCTTCCCCACCTTTCACCTCTGTCACACCCAGTCACTGTTAACCCTGCAGGAGTGTGACCCAGTTGCCTCCAATGAGCAGATACTCCAGGGGTTTGCACTTGCCTGAATCACAGGGAAATCTATATCTCCTCAGCCAGGACCCTGCTCTCTGCCCCTTTCTGGCAGGGGGAGTTGAGGCCTGACAACCTCAGGTGCTTAATGGAGGCTGGATCTATTCACTTAGTTACAGCCCTGCCCCTGATTGATGTTACTGACAGAACAGAACAACTTGCAGAATTTGTTTCTGTCCAGGCTATCTTCCCCTGCCTAAGAGAGGCTGTTAAAGTTCATAGTACTTGTGCCTCAGGCCCTGTCTGTGCCACTGCCTGTTCTCACTGCTGTTTGTATTCCAGTGGCACACAGTTAGCTGTCAGTTCCAGCCTCTGCCTGCCCTCCTTTGTCTGGGCTAATGATCCCCCAAGGACTCGGTGCATCCCAGGCTCAGTAAAGTGGTCCTCTGGGTCATCCCCACCCTGGGAATCTGCCAGCTCTGTGTGTGCATTTTGTATTCCCCACGCTCCACCCAGGGCAGTACCGCCTCAGGCAAACCCTTTACTCATGGGGCCTGCCCGGTCCCAGATCAGTTTTGTCAGTGGCTGCCACCAGAGAAGATGCCCGGCCTCCTCTGGTTGCCCAGAGAGATAGGGGGTGTGACTCTGGAATATCCAGTGGTGAGCCCTATTGTTGCCAAAAATGGCTGCTGCTCTGTGCCTTGGGGCACCACAGCTCCTGTGTGGTTCCCTCTCAGTTGACCATCCTCTCCTCATTCTTGTGCCACAGAATCAGCACTGACCAGCAGCAGTCCATGCCCTGTCCATACCTCTCGAGAAAATACTCAAGAATTTGGACTCTTGGGGGACAGGCTTCCAGATCTCAGAGTGAGAGTGGAGTGCTGGGAGCACAGAATTGCAGATAGAGAATATATATAGTTTTATACAGTTTTATGCCTGGCAGGAGAGCACCATGGCACCAGAGTCGGGGAAGTAGGTCCGGTTTTTGAGGATCTCTCCCATGGGATATTATGGGAGGACTTTTGAACTCTGCTTGTTTGTTTATGGAGTACTCCAAGCTGTTCTCATGGTGGAGGATACTCCTGTATGCTTGGTGATGGATTTTGTACCTTTTGTTTTTATCCGTGGGGTCGCAGCTCACCTCAGCAGGGTTGATGCGCGTTCTTCAACCTTCTCTCTTGGAGCAGCTCTAATCTGCGAGGATACTTGCTGAATTTCTGTCCTTTAACTCTCCTTCTTGACGGGAGCCTCTGTGCAATGCTGGCTTCAGTCAGCCATCTTGCTTCTGCCCCCCCTTAATGAGTTTTTATACCTAAAGTTTTTGTATAGGATAGTGCATACCCGCTAAGTGTAAATCATTATTACTTTCAAAGTTATAGTTATTATAATTAAGGAATGAGCATGGGAAGGAATTGATAATTGATTTAGTTAATAGAAATACTTCTTATGTAGTTAGGGAATAGGTTTAATACATATGGCTAATATGATAATTTATAAATTTTATTTAAATTATTTTTTACTCCTCTAATTGTGTGTTGGATGTATGTTCAATATTTTCAAAAGAGGAATTGGCAGTGGGTTTTGTCTGTTGGCACTATTGCTCATACATATGCTCTGTCTCTGTGTAGAGATGTATTATTTTTACTTTCCTGTCATCACACTGATCTCTTTTATAAGAGCAAACATTTTAAAATATGAGCACTTGGGATTTAGTTTACTCATTTTAAAGCATCCATCTTTTAAATTTGTATTCATTTCCCTTGATATATAAAGTCTGTAGATTCTGTGCTACTTAGGATTTATAAAGCAATTATTAAAAGTCTTTGATATTTATAAAAGATCTGAAGCTTTCAGTGTTATTAATTATTGATTACCCAAATGGATCAACCTATAAGGCTATAATAAATATTTAATAATTTTTGGAGTGAAATGATGCATTTCTTAAAGTTTTTTGTTATATTGTTATTATATTGTTTAAAATTTCTAGTGTGCTCTATTGCAATCAAATATAATCTTTAAGTGAGTAGAATTTTTGTTCCTTACATCATGTTTAATTTTTTCTTTTAGTAAACCACACACATAATGTACTCAATAACCACACATTTTTCATTCACAAATTTATCTTTGTGCTTTTTTGTGTCTGATGTTCTTTGGCAAGATTTCTGCTTTAGACAAAACCAAATTTAGATATTTCACTGTTGTGACTAGGTATGGCAATAATGCAAAATTATTTCTCAAAAAGGAAAAGTAGTTGATCCAGATTAATATTTGTAAAAAAAAATTGGTTAAACCCAAGCAAGTGTTGTTACCCGTGTAAATGAAATACATGACGTCCTTGAACAAATTACTTTTTTTTTTTTTTTTTTTGAGACAGAGTCTCAGTATGTCACCCTTGGTAGAGTGCCATGACATCACAGCTCATAGCGACCTCAAGCTCTTGGGCTTAAGTGATTCTCTTGCCTTAGCCTCCCAAGTAGCTGGGACTACAGGCGCTGGCCACAACGTCCAGCTATTTTTTGTTGCAGTTGTCGTTGTTCTTTTAGCTGGTGCAGACCTGGTTCGAACATGCCAATCTCAGTGTATGTGGCTAGTGCCATAACCACTTTGCTACAGGCACCAAGCCAACAAATTACTATTGAATCATGAAAAATACCAACCTATTCAACAGTGAAAGTGTTTACATTAGCAACTGAATTCAAACAATGAAATATGTAGGATATACCCCTTATTCAAACAAGTTCAAGAATCTGCAGAGAGTATAGTCATGCTTAGCATTAATCTGTTATTCATTTATTCATTGAACAATTAAATATTATGTAAATATTCTGTATATTATGATAGAATCTGAAGATGTAATAGTAAAAAGGAAAGATGGGTACCTACCTTACAGAGCTTGTAGTGTGAGAGATTAATGCAAACCCAATTATGTAAAAGTGGGGTAACAACAAAAATATCCACTAAGGTTTCACATAGTGAATACACTGAATCTTCTGTGTGTGTGTGTGTGTGTGTGTGTGTGTGTGTGTGTATGTGTGGTGGGAGGATGAGTACACATTTGCAAAGTGAAGAAGGAAGAACAATTAAAACAAAAGGGACGGTCCATGCAAATTCTCAAGGTTTTACAAAAGGTAACTACTAATAGAGGAAAATAAGAAACACTTTGAAGGAACTTCACATACTGTAATGTTTTAAATTGACATTAGTGATTAAATAAATGAATTAAATAGTTAAAGGCATAGGAGGAAGTGATTGAATAAGAAATAGAGGAAAGATGAAAACAATTTCAAAAAGGAATGAGAAGAAAACTGAAAAATATAATATTAAACATCAGAACATTTAGCAATTGTTTAAAAGGTAAGCATGAGAATGAAAGATAGGGAATGGAGAGTTGTGTTTCTATAGATGCTGTTGAATGTTATCTTTGAAAAGTTTCTATCACAGTACAGGTTCAGGAAAAAGTGAACTGGACTTCTCAGAGCTTTTGACATTGTAAATGGCACAGAAAACATTTGTGACCCTCACAGAAAGCAATATAATGTGTAGCTTTCCTCCACATTTCTTGACTGTAAATGCCTTTTTATCTTACTAGTAGCTTCAGGGATCATAATTTTGAGAAACACAATGGGAAATATTATATTAACCGAGTTATGTCAAGAAATGAAGGGGAAGTGAGGAATAAAAAACTTGCCCGACTTGTTTTGCCTGATAACATCTACAATTAAATGGGTTCTCCTTGCAAACTCATTTCTGTCCCTGTCACTTCTCTCTATTAGTGTTAATTCTTCAATGATTTATTATAATTTTCAAACATAACTACCATGATCTCCTATATGTATTTATATCTATATATGCATATGTACATACAGACCCTCATATTTCAAAATCTCTCCTCATTAGGCTGTGTAACCTCTACATGAATTCTGAGATTGCCACAGGTCTAATTTTTCATCTTGACGTTTGCTTCTTTAAGCTGGAGAAAACATTCTAATCCTAAATCTTAGGGAGATTTTTCATCTATAATTTTTACAAGTGAAGATAAGTCAAGAAAGACTTTACTTCATGGGTATATGTAGAAAATAGGTAGAATTTATACTGATGATGTCAAAAATGTGATGTAAATTGGGGATAATGTGATTTGATTATTAAGATCAAGGCTGAATAAAGTGTGAAGCATATCTTTATATTTCTTCTATCACATTTGTGCTACTGTCTGTGTATTCAGGCTTATAGAATAATAAGCATCCCTAAATTAGTGATAGAATAAATCCTATGGTCAGTTATTACAGCTACATTGTCAAGTAATGATAGAGCTTAATTACTCATTTTGTAAAATCATTGCATTTTCTGCTTGCAACTGCATAGCCTTTAGCAAAGGATTCTTTCAACTTTGAAAAGAAATCAAAGCATTCACATCAGGCATTCAAAACTTGAGAACCTGCAGAGAGAGAATCACAACTACAATAAGAAAATATCGCCTGACAAGTAAGATTTCACTCACATAGTTGAAAGATCATGACAATCTGTAATCAATAATATCAAGTGTCCCTCGGACTGTTTCTTTTCCATTGTTACATTTCTGAAAAACAATTTATAATACAGAATTCACTGACTTCCTATTGTCTCCAGACTACCTACATATAATTCATACAGAACTTGGCTTTAAAGTGGACATCAAAATGTATTTAGTTATCAGATAGTAGCCGGATAGTTAATTTAGATATCCTGAAATTACTATTCACTTAATGACTATAGAAAATATATAATATGAAGAATAAAAAAAGTACCCCCTGATCTTAGAATCTAAAACACATTGGCTCTATAAGCCACGCATCTTTCATGTTCTCATTAAAAAAATAGCATTGGCATAAGATAAACTTATGGCATCACCTGTAAAAAATATTAAACTATACCCAAGATAAATTCTTTGTAGGAGCTCTGTAAATGGAGAAAGAGCAAGGAAAATACAAAGATAATACAACTTCTAATACTACAATAAAATATATTATGCCACATCAGAATTTCTGTCACCAGGGTATTGGTTTCACTTGGAGTCGTAATTAATTCATGTTTTGTCTCTCCTGTGTTTACAGAAAAGTATATAAACAGGAAGAGCCTTCATTCACTATTTCTCTTCTGCCAAATTTCAAATGAAATGAAACCAAAGCAAGTTCACCCCAAAATTTGATTCAAAGGAAACATCAGACACTGAAGCCATTAAGTACACATTTCCTAAATAAAAAATGAGTTGTCTGCAAGCTGTCTTGACCCGGTCTGCAGAATCTCACTGCATAAAACAGCGGCTCGGCAGATTGTCAGAGAATTCCTGAGATAAACAAAAAACAAACCAAACTTTTCCCTTCCTGTCTTTCCACTTCAGCTTCATCTTGACAGAAGAGAAATGCTCCTTTACTCTCTAAGAGACAGCCCTAAATATGCCCATATGGCATTTGGGCATTGCCTTTCAAGTTTGGAATAGGTTTTCAAAACCCAGGAAGTTATGCATTGACTGTATGAAAAAGATGCATGATTAATGATTCAGGTGGAAGTTTAAAAATTAATTACTTTTATTAGATGTATCAACTCCTAACAATTAAACCCCAAATTTCATAAAAAGAAAGTTAGACAGATTGTAGTTGTTAAAAAAAAAAAAAAAAAGAAAAAAATCTGTAATCTAACAAATAGGCTTAAATCCTATCTGTATATATACTGTCTCCAAATTGGGATAATAAACTTGAACCTCTTGGAGTTCAAGTTTTCTTATCTTTAATAAGAATCATAAAAGTACTTACCTCATAGAGCTTTCTTAGGAGTTAAATCAGTTTAGTATTTTAGAATAATTGTTCATGCCTTGAGTAAATGTTATGTGTGTTAGCTTTCATATGGTAATTACCATTATGTTATTATAATAGTGTTACACATACCTATTTGTAAGTTCCTAGGTGTTTTTGGTTAAATAGCGTCCTTTGCTTTCTGAATTTCTCAACCTGGGGGAAATGATGGTGAATATCTACAAAGATGAAGAAGGGTGGAAGTTGAGAACAAGTGGATGCTGCTAGTTTTTGTAATGCATTGAAAAAGAATAAAATGTTTCTATTTCTTAAGACTGTCTGTAAAATTGAGAGGTACTTTAGATTTTCTTCTGTTGGTGGCTGCCTTTTGCCACATCCCTGAAATCAACATACAGAGGTAAACAAGGTCATTATCTTTACCAGGAATCCACGCTTTGCATTTCCCCTTATTCTTCAATTCATAGGCTATGCTCCATGCCTGGTGAAACACACTTATGTTCTAGATCTCTCCTAATCTTGCCCCCTGCTAGATATTGTTGTATTATGTATAATACGCTCATCGTGAAAATAAACCCAGCTGAAATATTAGCTAACTAATGTGTTACCTTTCCAAATATTGCCTCAATCTCTTTCCTTTTGTATTAGGTGTCTCTTTATATACAAGAAACACATCTGAGGCAAGCTTATTACTTTCATTATGCATCAATTTTGTTAACATTATTTTCATTTTGTTTACTTACTTAATTGACAATAAACTTTATATGATTATTGTGTACAACATGTTGTTTTGGAATATGGATACATTGTGGAATGACCAAATACATCTTGTTTATCAACATATGCATTACCGCAAAGACTTACCATTATTTTTGTGGTGAGAACACTGAAAATTTACTCTTTTAGCCATTGTTCTTTTTTTTTTTTTTTCTTGCAATTTTTGGCCAGGGCTGGGTTTGAACCTGCCATCTCTGATATATGGGGCCAGCACCCTACTCCTTTGAGTCACAGGCACTGTCCACTCTTTCCCCAATTTTTAAGAACACAGTACCTTAATATTAACCACAGTCACCATGTTAATTGAGCTCTTGAAATTATTCCTCCTATGTAAATGAAATTTTGTATACTTTTACCAATATCACTGCAGTGCCCTATCCCTCCCCTCCCATTTGGCAACCACAATTTTTTTCTCTACTTCTGTGAGTTAAACTTGTTTGAATTGCACATATAAGTGAGACCATGTGGTATTTGCATTGGGCCTCAGTTTTAAGGCCCTTCATAATTGAAATGTAAAAAATAATATTCTTCATCATATATCACTTGACTCAATATCTCAGTTAATTTTAGATGTCGTTGGGGTATTTTATTCTTTCTTGAATCTGGAAATTGATTGGTTGTTGAAGAAATGAGAGAAACATGGCTTGTTATTAAGTATTTTAAAATGAAAA
The DNA here is from genome assembly GCA_963574355.1 of Loris lydekkerianus. Classification (NCBI taxonomy): domain Eukaryota; kingdom Metazoa; phylum Chordata; class Mammalia; order Primates; family Lorisidae; genus Loris; species Loris lydekkerianus. The sequence goes on along the minus strand of CAUYPK010013631.1, from coordinate 12,811 downwards.
TGTTTTAATTTTATCTGCACTTCTCAATTCATATTTGGTGGTCCTTGAGATGACCTGTAATTTTTTAAAAAGGATATTGTTGCCAAATTAAGTTGAGAAATACTGCTTCCTCCACATGACTCTTAGAGATTTGCAATGCATATTATTATATTAAAGGTTATGGGAAATTTTATGAAACACAAGCACATTTAACTTTATTTTAACCTAACATTTCTCTTGTCCTTTACAAAGGAACTCTATGATCATATCATCAGACATTTTGTTTTAAATGAAAAGCATTGCAAGTACTGAGAAATTAAAATGATTATACTTGACTTGATATAAATAAAAACCACATGAATCAGGAGTTATGCTTAACCCCTTCTTTGTTTAAAAGTATTTGGACTAACGGTTCATCAAATGACACTCTTTCAGTTTGAACACTTGACTTTACAAATAGGCAGATTATTATTTTTATTACATTGATCAAGGGAAGTGAACTGAGATCCACACACTGAGTGAATGGTTAATGGCTCATGGCACAACCTCTATGTAGTTAACTGTGTGTGGTGGAAAATTAGGTTGTCTTATTCTGTGAACTATACAGTAACCCACACTGTGCTGGGAATTAGACTAAATTAAATCTAGATCAAAAAAAGCTTTGTATGCTGTTAGCAAAACAGTAGTTATCAATCCTTTCTCTAATGAGAAGTCAGAATAATTGAATCTGAACTAGACTAATGTGTTTCCAATCCGTAGTGCAGTTGGTGAACATAGAAGCAGAAAGTCTACAATGACCATTATTTTTACAGCTGAGTACCTTTGCCAAATGTGCATTACATTGGGAAGAATGGGATTCAATTAAATGCTTGAGGGCCCTTTTAGATGCTGGAAGAATATTAATATGCCATCTTTTTATGTAGGGCACAACTACACTGAGCCTGAGTCAAGTGGGAACATACTGTCCTATATCCCAACACCTTCTGGAAATCTCCTCATGTTTCCTCCCATTTCCTTATTAGAAAAATTTAAGAGCTTCACGTGCTTCAATAGAACCATGCAATAATAGATAATAAACATGCTTCTTTGTTTCTCCCCATTATAATTTTCCAGCTTTTTTATGTTTCCTGAACTCAGAAGGATTAGGTAGAATTTGTGTCTCCAATATCTTCTATAACGTGGAGCTTTAGAATGCTCATCTTTTTCCTGAGTTGGTCTAAATAGCTGTTTTTTAGCAGATTAGTCTGGTGTTAAAATTCATGCCAGATTCCAGAATGTTGAAGTCATTTTTTGCTTTCCTGCTCTGTTAATCAATTAGTACCTATATATAGTCTTAGGGCCTGAGAGAGACTAGAAAATAGAAACTTACTGCTTGTCATATATTCACACTTACTTGTTTACATTCTTTTTTCTGTCCACCGTTTTTATTAAAAAGTGAGCATTGGAATACTGAAGGTTTAGAGAAATTTATAGTGAGATTAAAAAAGAGGGATGTGATGACGGTTGTGAGGACTGTGTAGGAGCAAGAGTGACAGAGATGAGAAGGAGATTTTCCCAGTTAAATATGTGCTTCCAAAGGACTATCTGGCATAGGAAAAATATCTGATTGAGATTGGCAGTTACGAAGAAAAAGCAGTGAAATAGGGAAAACCAAGCAGAAAAATCTTTGTCTAAAAACTATATAAAAAACCCCCCACCCTCAGACATTAAAATAGACATAATGGATGTAAAAATAAAGTGAATACCAAATGAGGTGGAAGGAGAGATAATGAATCCCATTTGAGAAGATTAAAAATATACCAAAATTTTAAGACATTAAAATTCAGGAAAGGTATTTAAGAGGCTTGTGGCCTTAGAGGTGGAGAAACATTATTTCAGCTACAGTTGAGATTAAGGATTAAGGAGATGTATACATGTGATTGCATGTAAGGATAAGAATAACAAAGACTTAGAATTTCATGTAAATTTGAAATTTTATCACCTTTAACAAATCAATTAGCAGCTATGTTTAATTATTCTAAAATAAGGGAGGGTTAATTATAAAATGTTATTGTACTCCCTTTATAGAGCAGTGGAAAGGCGTGAGAAGTGTTGCAGAAATGTGCAGACTTTCTCAAATAATAAGCACACTGAGTAAATTGAGTGACAAAACTTCAAGAACATGTGAAAATAGTCCAATCAAATTACAATAGTGTTGGAAAGACAAATTCAAGAGAAAATACCAATGGAACCAATGGAGTTAAAGGGCAAAGAAAGGGGCCAAGACATCAGTAATGAATGGGCATTGAGCTGAAAACACATACCACACGGGAAGTATAGGACAGTTATAGTTTCAGATATTTTCTTGAGACTCCTGAGTCAGTTATTTTTCTAAATATTATATTTTTTCCATACCAAGTAGTTATAAGAAATGATAAGTGATAACTATTGACTATCAGCATTATATAGATAATGGCAGCTGGCTAAATCAAAATGTCTTAATATCTTTGCCCCAAACTATGCATGCGGGTAGTTGAGAAGGGAATATAAAATGCTCCATAATCATTATTTATTTTATATTATGATTATAACACCAAGACCACTTCAAACTTCAAATTATGTGTAAGTAGTGAAATAAATGTGCAAACCCATCAGATCCGTTCTCAGAACACACGACTGCATGGAGCAGGGCTATGGTTTGAATGTGTCCCCCAAAGTTCACATGTGGGAAATATAATCTCCAACGTGGAGGTGTTTTGGGGGGCCTAATAGAGCTGACTAGGTAATGATTAATTAATGCCATTATCTCTGGAGCAAGTTAGTTATTTTGAGTGTGGGCTTATTATAAAAGCAAGTTTGTCCGGCTCTTGTCCTCTTGCTCTTTTTTGGGCTCTCTAGCCCCTCTGCCTTCTAGCATGGATGATACAATAAGAAGCTTGCACCAGATGTGGGCCTCTTAACCTTGGATTTTCCAGTCTCTGGTTTTCTACATAAACCATCCACTCTGTGATGTTTTTCTATAGCGGCATAAAATGAACTAAGACCAGAAGTCAGCCAAAAACTAGGCAGACAGTAAGACAAGTGGACAGGGACCTAACAGTGATAAATGCTGACCACAGCACTTTCCATTAGAAGTGGTCAACATCCCGAGTGGAGAGACAGTAAGTAAAGTGGACAGGGTGATAAATACTGACCGTATCAATTTCCATTAGAAGTAGTCAAGATCCCGAGTGGAGAGATACTGAGAAGGTATCTCAGAGACCTGGCTGGATATCCCTCTTGCTTTTGGGAATAAAAAAGGGAAAAAGTATGCAAGTGCAGAAGAGTAGTAGAAGTTTTGCAAAAGCAAGCTTAGAGAGAGGAGACATGATGTAATAAGCTTCCCTCGGAGTCTTGTTGGTGAAGGAAAAGGAGAGAGCAAGCAGTAGAAGTTAAAGACCTTACAGAAATATTCAGTGAATTATGGTGAATATCGAATAAACTTGACTCGAAGAACCAAGACTAAAACTAAGGCGGCTAAGGGGTGGAAGAAGAGTATATAATTACAAAGTAGATATAATGCAACTAAAATTGGATAAGAATGAAAGGAAAAAGTTGACTATGCTCGTTGTCACATGAATAACAGAGGTGTCTCAAAAGATATAATTACATTTGACAAATGAGATCATTGATACCTCAGTAAGGAAACAAAATATGTATAGGTCCATTCCTTAGCTCCACTCATGGAATAGAATCAGAATCAATGACAAGCCTTTAACAAGACTACCTGGTACCTGGGTCATAGCTTATAAATTATAAACCTCATTAAAACTCAGTATTTTTGGAGAAATGGGTAATTCCAAGTTTGTGGCAGGAAAAGTATAACATGAGTCTTTTTTTACCAGAAAGCCAGAAACCAACACTACTGTGATGAAAAAGAACATGGAAACAAAATTATGTTTAAATTATGTTTAAATTAAGCTGGCTTGAAGGTCAAATTGGGGATGGTTAGAATATCAAAAACGTTGGCCTTCATGCATGAAAAATATATTTTTACTGCTTAAAGAGGAACAAAAAAGATTTTAAGATCTTTTGTAAATAAATTGTGCCAACTACATACTAACCAGAGTTGAAAAATAAAATACATCTCGTCCATTATCATAATTTTGGAAATCTAAATAAAAATAGTTCATCCTTTACTGATTATAAAAACACAGTGCTTATCATGCACCATCAGTGTGCTTCTAGCATTTTATATGTTGTATTTTTAAACATTCTCTCACTGCCTCTCAGAGGTCAGCTTCATTTCATAGATGGCAAAACTTATTTGGAGAATTTAAGAAATTATCCCAAGGTCATATGAAAGAGCCAGGTTTTCAACATAGGCCAAGGAATCTCTAAAGTCCACATCACTGTCCTTGGCCTGCCATTTGTCCCACTTTAAGTTTTGAAAGGATCTTCCAAGTCATCAATCCATTTGGTCATCACAACACTTTGGCAGCTAGTCCATCATGAACTTTAGTAATTTTACTTTATAAGCAAGGGAAGTTAGGTTTAAGAATGTTAAATGTCTTGATCAAATTAGCAGCATAGCCAGGATTGGTATTTAAGTCTTTTGAATCCTACTTAGTACTTTCTCACATCAGCATGCTACCTATTTTCTTGGGGGAAGTTTTGAAATGGAATAAAATTCTGGATTTCATTCCAATGAGATATAATGATGGATTTCATTTATATGAGTTTTCAAGAGGAAACACTAGAGGAACATTTGGAGACTGTGATAGAGCAATGTCTCTCTCCAAAATGTCCATATCTTAATTTTCAGAACCTGTGACTATGTCCAGTTTCCTGGCAAGGGTAAAATAAATTACAAATGGGATTAAGATTGCTAATCGAATGTTCTTAAAATAGCAGGTGATTCTGGATTTTCCTAGTGGGTCTAATGAAACCACAAGGCTTTTTAAAAGTGGAAGAAGAATAGCTGGGCATTGAGGTGGGCACCTGTAGTCCCAGCAACTTGGGAGGCTGAGGCAAGAGAATCATTTAAGCCCAAGAGTTTGAGGTTGCTGTGAGCTATGATGCCATGGCACTCTATTGAAGGTGACATAGTGAGACTCTGTCTCAAAAACAAAAAGCAAAAAAAGCAGAAGAAGGAGGTAGAAGAATCAGAATCAGAGAAAGTTTTCAAATAATGGAAACAAGGTCAGAGTGATGCCACATGATAAGGCTGTAATGAGAGGCTTTGGAGATGGATAAAGAGAGCCATGGGCCAAGGAACGTGGGTCTACTGAACCTAGCAAAGGCAAATAAAATGAATTCTCCCTCAGGCTTTCAGAAGTAGAGCTCTTTCAATTTTTTGCTTTTTAGCTAACTGAAACCTGCATTAGGCTTTAAACCCCCATAATTATAGGATAATAATTTTGTGTTGTTTTTAGCCAGTAAGTTTGGTGTACTTTGTTACAGCAGCAACAGAAGGCTAATACAGAGACAAAGGCCTGGATAGGAAAGAAAGGAAGTAGCCAAATAGTAGGAGTTCTTCATGAGTGAGTCTTCCTGAAGTGGAAATGGATAGATTGATGCTATTTATTCTGAAAAGGCTGGAAAGTCGTAACGTCTTTTAGGTTAGAAGTTAGAATGTCTGATGGGGGAATTATAAAACTGCTAGAAAGGTATAACTTGATTGTAACTCTTCCTTAGTTTCAATAACTTTCTCATTTGCTCTCTCATCACTTGGAGAAGAATCAAACCTTTGTAAGGAAATATTGTGCTGAGAAAAGAAAATGGGAACAAAATTCTGTTTAAATTAAAATTAACTAAGAGAAAAATTTAAAATGCACATAGAAGAAGAGCAAGGGGCTTTGTCTGATCTCACCTTTCTTCTTAGCACTTCTGACTCACTCTGCCTACTGGGTCATAAAAGTCTGTTTGGATTCTCTTTTGTGAATCAGTTTGAAAGAGGGCAAGAACAAATGCATGCTGTGTCCAAAATTTTACTAAATCTTTTTAAGGAAACCTCAGAGGCAAATGCACAAGAGAAAAGGATGGAGAAATTTTAAGGTCATTCATTTGTACTGATTGCCAGGTAAGATTACATTAGGCTGACCTGCATGGTTTCAATATAACTGAAGAGAATTACTTGAAAATTAGTAGGTGATTGAATCAAAAGTCTTTCAATTTACTTTCATGTCACATCTTACCATATATGTTTACCCTTTTTTCCTGTAAAATCTTTCTATAAATGGTCTATAGGTCTATAGGAACACTGGGATTTTTGGATACAATCATTTTTTAATGTTATTTTAGTGGTTATAATATATTTAAATTTTGAAATGTACTTGTGGAAATAAAACCGGGTTCATTTCTCTAAAGGAGGAAGAATTACAGTATTTTAGTCATGCTTGCATCCAAACCCTAATTATTGCAATTGACCTAATAAAGAGGCAGTATTATCATAACTCAACACTAAGGCATATTAAACATTCAATCCATCATTATTATGAAAAAAAAAAAAAATAACCCCAACTGCACAGAATGTGCCAGAAATCAATTTGATCTGCAAAATAGATAAGACCATTACAGATAATCTTGAATTTTAATTTACTTCATTTATTTAATTCAAGCCATATTGTGGATATTCTTAAATGTTAGATTGAGAATTTCATCTTAAGCATATAGCAGTGATAAACAATCAGGCATGTGCGCTTGTAATTTGGAGGAACTTGACTAACATACCAAGCCCAAATCATCAGAGAAGTAGTTTATGGTATTCACAAATTCTAGACTACTCTTCAAAATCATGCCTGGGCCAACAACTGTATCTAATTCATGTGAAACTGCCGCTCAAGAAACATTCCTTTTGATACACTCAGTCCCAGTACATCAACCTGAGAAAAAATGAGTTTTAACTTCATTAGAGGAATAGGTATGTATAAACAAATACTTTTTTTTTCAAGGCTAGGAAATTTTTGGTCATCTTGTGTTATAAAAATCTTGATGCACAAACTCTCCAGAGCTATACAAACATCTTTTCCCCAGTCCTTTGTATGAGAGCACACTATAGTAGTGAAGGACTGCTGGGTGCAATTCATCAGAAACATGGATACATGAGCTATGATGTAAGCCTCTTAGAAAATGGAATAATAGTTTCTTGATATAACTGAAAATATTTGGGTTGTTATTTTCTTCCTAATTGCAAACCTGAAGAGCGCTGCAACAAAGCTTTACTGACTCTCAGTTGAGTCTAATTAACTCATATTCAATGTCATCTCTTAAGTCATAGCATCATTACATGTACAGCGAGGTTCTCTGGAGGAGTTCTTTTGCTCATCCAAGGCTAATTTCTCCATCACTGTTCTATATCACATCCCTTTTCACACTTTGACATTGCTTCAGTAATTATCCTCTTGCTTCTAGTTAGCATATAAATAGGCTCAAGCTAACCACAACTTTAAAAAGAGTAATAATATTCACCGGACTCAGTCACTCTTTTAGATAATTTTCTCTTCTTTCAGAGTTGTGTATGCCATACCTGGATTTCACACTCAAATGTCTGCAGGGACCAGGCTGTTGATGGAAAAGAGAGCCATGAAGTCTTTGGATAACAAAGGAAAATTGCAGAATCTGTGCCCATCAGGCCCAGACAGATTCCTGTCATTAAAAAGCATGGATCCAGATGCCAATGCTCCTTATTTTCCAAGAGAACTTGGAAATCTAGGTTTTTTTTCTAAAATATCTTAAATGCTAAATGCTACTGAATAACTGGTAAAACAAACAAACAAAAACAAAACATCTTTTCTGTTATAAGATTTCCATAGGCTGGATTTGGCCTTCTACCAGCTAAATTGCAGTCCTTCAAATATTATCATTGACCTCTTTTTCTCTCTTCTTACTAATTTTTCAAATCTTTATAGTACAACTATACATAAATTAAATTGTAAATAAAGCCCCACATAATCTAATTGCTCCTACTAAACTCATTTGTAATCTCTTAAATATCAAAACCAGTGGTTAACTCTCTACAGTGTCTGACATTCTGGATTACACCTGTTATTCCAAGGCTGTACACAGTGCTTCAGTTGGTCTTCTCATTGTCCTTTGCAGACCCCTTTTCTTCTATGTTTTCCTAAATAAAGTTTCCATCATCAGTCTTCCTCTTCCCCTCCTACTTTTTACTCTTATTGTTACTTTATGGAATTAATTCTGACTGGTGTCATCTGATCCCATTATTTCATCTTCTACGTGTATTAGCAGTGACTTCTAAATGTGTATTTCAAGTTCGTACCTCTTTTCTTAGTTTCTAAATTTAAAATTGCCTATTAGACATCTATATTTAGACTTCCACAGAAGCTCTTGCTCAACTGAATATATTTTTCTGTTCTAAATTTGAGTGACAAACTACCTAATTTTTTTCCAGGACTGAGGGATTTCCCAGGACATAGAACTTTCAGTGCTGATACTGGTAGAGGTCTAGACAAAATGGAATGATTGGTCATTCTTTTCTTTTACTTTCTTACCCCTCTTTTTCTTTTTAGAAGTTTAGTTAACAGAATAAAAAAGTCAGCTCCCTAAATGAGAATACTGGAAATAATCCTAGACCTGTGTTTTCAAAATGTGCTCCTCAATACCCCTGGGGTGCTAATTAAAAATGAAGATTACAAACACAACTCCCATCCTATACATCTAAAACAAAATATCTGGATTTGCATTTTAACAAGTTTCCCAATAAATCATTAAAACTTATTTGGGTGTTAAAGTCCCTGTTCTGGACCTTTTTCTCTCTTCACCTGACCATTTAACAAATCAGGAGACTTCACCATTGCTTCTGACAATAAATCTTTTTTCCTTGCATATACCACCCCATAGTATCTACAGTTATCTGCCTATAACCATCTATAAGTTAAGAGGAGCATGGGTCTTACTGATTTGAGTCTACAACTCTAACCCATTGGCACCTGGATCATTCCAGTCTTCTCCCCTTGCTTATCTGTCAGTGCCTTCTCTAACAGTGAGAAACCTTGTTCCCACCAGTATACAGGTAGAGTGGTACCAGAATTGTTAACTTGTGCTCCAATTTGCTTCTAGCCCCAGGGGTTCTGTGCCCTGCAGAGATTTGAACATCAGATATGCTGGAGACCTTTGTTTAAGATGCCAGCTTCATTTTCATTCTATCAGTTGTAGGGATGGTAGATTTTTACTGAGGTTGTTAATATCTGAGTTAATTCAGCATCTCTTTTTGCTTTCAACATCAGAGTAACCAACTCCCTGTAGCCGATGCCTTCTCTTTGAAATGCCTAATATGATACATGTTTTCATGTCTGTGCCCGAAATGATCTTTGAGCCAATAAGTTTTTGTTGTTTGTTTGTTTGTTTGTTTTTTGCTTAAGTCAGTTTCGGTTATTTACTGTCTCTTATGGTCACAAGGAAATGAAATAATATGCTATATTGTTCTTTCTTCCTAGAATGCTCTTATTCTCACTGCTCACATGGAAAATTGTCAGTAATTAATTGAGACTTGGTTCAAACATTCTGTTTTCTGGGAATCCGTCTCTAACTATGTCTATCCCCTGGCATTTCACCTTTTCTGCCAGAGTTAAGTACTTCTCTCTCTGCCGTCTTAGGATGTTTTCTCAGCATTGAATTTCATTATTATATGATAATGCATCAGATATTAAATGAATTTTATAATAACTTAGAGATCCCCTTAATAACTTTACGTTACTGTGATTTTAAAAGATCCTGAAGCACTGAGGCATTTGTACATTTTAATTAATAGGGAAATGTTTCTCATGAACATACATTTCCCAGAGTACTTTCAACTCATTGCTTAATTAAAAAGAATGTTTCTAGCGTATCTTTTCCAGTCAGCAAAACCTGCAGTGTGCTAACATTTATATGGAAAGGTCTTTTTACACATTCAAAATATTCATGTTACCATAGTTAAGAATTCTGCTTTTGGAATATTACAGCTTATTTTATTGCACTAAAGACTTCTGCTAAATCCAATTGTGAGAATCGAGTTTATATATTTTGACTCACTTTGACTTAACCTATAACCTGGATTTTGCTATCTCCTTTTAATTTATATTTTATTTCATAGGACCCTCCCACCCCCAAGTCATTCCTAGGTTTGCTGTTTACAATTCTCTCTGGAAAAAAGTAATCTGTTGAAAGTAGTCACTATCTTCATCTGAGCTTCAACCACTCTGCTCTCTCTAGGTTTGCCTTGGAAGATGGCAAACATGATACAATGCTTTTTATCCTACGCTGTTAATGTATTTAATGCCAATGTATGTCAAATAAAATATTTTTCTTTCTTCTTCTCCTTTTTCGACTTGAAAGATTATATAACTTTAGGAACAATGCTATCATGCACCAGCTGAAGATCTCTCAAGTTTTATAAATGTAGACCAAATTTAGAATGTAAGTCTTCAGACTCTGTTAGTATTTCAATGGCTCTGATGTTCTGTTGAAAGTTCTTGGTGTGGCCATGGGATCTCATTTCCACAGGGGACAGCCACTAAAGTTCCTCCAGAGATATCTGTTCTAGAGACACCACTCACTCATTATTCATTTTCCAGTGCCAGGGATGTGCCAGGTACCACCTGGGCATTGATGACATACAGAGTGGCTGTAAAGTTTGTGTGTAATCTTAGGTTGCATGGTATTTTAAATTGCACATGAACTTCATTGTATATACAATGGAGAAAGAATTGTACTATAGGATGGATGTGCAGTAATAGTGATGTGCATGGGGTAACCAGGGAGTATTGTGTCAGGGCAACCCAGACTTGTTTCTGGGGAAGAAAGGAGGACAAGCTCAACACAATAGCATAATGTCAATGTATGAATTTTTTGACCCTTTAAACATTATTTTGCCCAGTTAGATACTTCAAGAGTGGCCAGGTATGAATGAGGAGAGAAAATGTCACACTATGTAAAATAAATTGACATATAGAAAAAAAGTCTGGAAAACCAGAGCAGTGCACTGTTAGTACCCTGTTAACCCTACCACAGGGGCAGTGCTCTGAAAATGCTATGGTTCCTCATTGCAGAGCATCATCATTGAAATGTTGCTCCCATTGCAGGATGTGCCTCCACTGGGGCTGTCTGGTAATAGTCAACCACAGTCACTAGAGTCTCTTTTTTCCTATCAATGTTCAACTTGTTATTTGTGAACGATTCGAAGACATTGAACTTTATGGCTCTGCTGGAACTTCCACCATTGCAATCTATTAAAAAGTGTGAAATATCATTTTGGATATTTTGGTCAATATATGCTAATAATAATGTTTACATACATCTTACTACATTCTCCGGGAGACAGCTTAATTTGGAATTCTCAAGCTATTTCAGCACAGTCATTTTTTCAAAAAAAGTTTTTTGTTTTTTTTTTAAAATTGACACAAACATTGTATGAGGGACTTTAAATTTTTTTGTGGAAAAAATAGAATTAAAAGATTTACAAAAAGAATATATAAACTTCATTTCACAACATGAATTCCATCAAGTTCAAGACTTCTTTTTAAGCACTAATGCCAGTCCTTTAATACATCCCTAAAGAACTGAGGGTCCTGGGAGTCTAACCATGTCAGTGTAATCTTTTTTACTTTATGAACTGAAGAAAATTGGATGCTCTTTAAATTTTTTAAAGATTAGGAAACAAAAAGAAGTCAGAAAGAGCCAAATCAGGACTGTAACAATTTCTCATCAAAGTGCTCACAAAATTGTCCTTGTGTGAGGAGAGCAGTGAGCAGGAACGTTGGAGGGTGCAGAAGGACTTCCTGATGAAGATTTCCTGGGCATTCTTTTTTTTCCTACTAAAGCTTTGGCTAGCTTTCTCAAACACTTCCATAATAAATAGATGCTATTGTTCTTTATCCCCTCTGCTGAAAATCAGTAAGCAAAATGCCTGAGCTCCCCTCCCCCAAATTGTTACCATGACCTTTGCTCTTCCCCTGTCTACTTTTGCTTTGTCGGGACCACTTCCACCCCTTGCAGCCATTGCTTTTATCATGCTTTGCCTTCAGAATCATACTGGTAAAGCCACATTTTATCTCCTATTACAATTCGTCAAAGACCTCCTTCAAGATTATGATGTCACTTGTTCAAAATTTTCATTGAAAGCTCTGCTCTTGTCTACAGATGATTTGGGCACAATGGTTCTTGCACTCATGGAGTGGAAAGTTTTCTTCCCTATCCTCCCTTTTCAAAGGAAGCAAAAGAAAAGGTAGCACCTAACGCTCATTGAGTGCCTACTGTATTTAAGGAATGGAGTTGCTCTTCATTTCTTTTAATTATTACAATAAAGCCCCAAATTTCACATTTTGTCAACACTTTGCAGCTGGAAACAAAACAAAATAAACCTCAGGAAGCCCAGAGAATTAAACAAGTTGCCCCAACCATATAGCTGGTGAAAAGTAGAGTTGGAATTTGGTCACAGCCTGTTCGACTTTCTGTATTAGTCTTCCTTTCCAAGAGAAAATTCAGCATACTTTGCCTAAAAATATAATTTTTTTTTTGCTTCCATAAATATAAAATGTTAATTTTGAGGTTAACATATAGCAGCAAGATCACGGTCTACGGCAAATTTTGTTAGTGTAGTTTATTCTTTAGGCACTAAAGTCCTGAATTAAGTTCCCAAAACCTTTTTCTTTATTATAATTAACTGTTAAGTTAATTTGCATGATGAAAAATTTAACACGATTACCGTATATACTCGAGTATAAGCTGACCTGAGTATAAGCCGACCCCCTTAATTTTACCCTAGAAACTGGGAAAACTTAGTGACTCGAGTATAAGCCGAGGTGGAAAATGCAGCAGCCACTGGTAAATTTCAAAAATAAAAATATATACCCAAAACAATTACAATAATTGA
>CAUYPK010013625.1:0-10223 GCA_963574355.1 Loris lydekkerianus | reverse complement strand
CCCTGTCCTGGTGGTATTTTCAGTAGCCACTAACCTTGCCTGCTGCAGCATGGGGGTTGTAAATTGGCATGGAAATTTAAAGCAGGTTCTTGTTGGTGCACAGCACAAATTAGTTATATATGGGGATGGTAGTTTTTTCATCTTCAATTGTCTCTGATGCAGCTTATATGAAATAATTGTTGTTCTGTTAACTGAATACCACTCTGTAATTGCAAAAAAAAAAAAAAAAAAAAAAGTTGCAGCTATTTTGTTGACATTCTGAATGCTTCTAAGTGAATACAATTTTTTTTTATTTAAAAAAAAAAAAGAAAGAAAGAAAGAAATCCTTCCCTAGACCAAGCTCATAAAGGCCTTAGGAGAACATCTAAAAGTTTTAAAGTTTTGCTTTTCACATTTGAATCTCTAATTCACCTATAATTTTTTTTTGGTTTGGTAGGAGATAAATATCAAACTTTTATGTGTTTAACCATATTCCAAACACTATTTATAGAACAGTTCATCTCCCAATAATCTATCGGTTAATAATCTCCCATACCTGCACAGGTCCTGTTCCATTCTCTATTTGTCCCAACAATGACACTGCATTGTCATGTTCCTACCATATTACAGGCTGGCTAGATATCTATTATCTATATCTTATTATCCAGTAGGTCACTCATTTTATTCTTTAAAAATATGTCATTCATGAACCATTGACCTTCCATATAAGTTTGAGAACAAAGTTGTTGAGGCACATTAACACACACAACAGTCATGGCAATTTGATTTCAGTTGGATTAAATGTATAGATTTGAGGAGAATTGATAACTTTATAAAATAGAGTCCTTACATCCATGAACATGACACATACCCATTCATTTAAATGCTTTCTTAATGATTTCCAATAAAGTTTTATACTTTCCTCCATAAAGCTCCTGCACATCTTGTTTTTTTACTCCCTGTAAGTAGTACCTTTTGTCAAATTAATAAAGTTTTTCCTTTGTTGGTGGTGACAGAAATCAAATTAATTATTGTATGGATTTTTCCCAGCTGTCCTCTCCTAAAAATGTAACTTGTCTGTGAGTTGTCTTGAAATTTTCTTGTACAGAATAATACTGTCTTAGTATCAAGTGTCCTTGTTTTACTGAGCTGGCGAAAACGTGATAAAGTAAATATTTAATGGAAGAGTTAGTAGCCAGAAAACTTCTTCTGTTTGTGACTGTAAAGAGAACATTTGAGAATTTTGAAACAATCCAAATATTACCAAATATCATGACTATTGTTTTCTCTCCTACTTAATGTTTCTTAATGTATGGGGGGTTTGTTCAGAACCCAACAGCTGCAGTAGTCATCTACAAAATCACTATACATCAACTGCTATTTCTGTTTTTCAGTAAGCCTGCCGCTGGACTGCTCCACACAAAGAACAAATAAAAAATTATACATCTTGTTAATTTTTAGCAAAGTTGGTCAGTTTCTCATTACCCACAAATGCCACACTAAGTAAAGTGAATGAATACTTAGTCATAAAAAGCAGGCCAAAGCCAAGAAGTCCAGAAACAAAAGGGAAAAACCCAACTCTAAAGGCAATTCTGCATTCAAGTTCTGAACTGATTCCCTTTGAGGACCTTAAGATTTGTATGCAAAAAAAAAAAAAAAAAGGAGTCTATTGTTAGCATTAGGAAGTTGGTTATTAGTGGCTGTAAGAAATCGAAGTAACCACTCAGTTCAAGAAAGATACTTAAACCATCTAAGAACGTCATTTTTGCCTCTGTAAAGCAAGAAGCGAAGCACAGAGTTTTTAACCCCCAGCCCCCTACTTCTATTCAAAGATTAGGTTACAATTTAAAACATATTTTTAAACCTACACATTAAAAACGGATCTCAAGTGTGCGACATTTTAAAAGCATTTTATCACAACATTCAGAACTTGGAAAATTAAAGTACAATTTTTTCAAACAAGTTTTTACGGTTTCAGAATGATTTACTGTAGGACTTCTTTAAACGGACTTCCCTCTTACTTACTGTGTTGAATCCTTAGTGAAAATAAATGGAATAAGCCTGATGCGGTGGCTCACGCCTGTAATCCCAGCACTCTGGGAGGCAGAGGCGGGTGGATTGCCTGAGCTCAAGAGTTGGAGACCAGCCTGAGCAAAAATCGAGAGCCTGACCCCCCCACAGTCCGTCTCTACTAAAAATAGAAAAACTGAGACAAAAGGATAGCTGAAGCCCAAGAGCTGGAGGTTGTTGTGAGCTATGATTTCATGGCACTCTCCCCAGAGTGACAGTTTGAGACTCTGTCTCAAAAAATAAATGAAAATGAAATTAAACATCCACTAGCACCTGCAAGCTAGAAAAAATAAAAAGTTGCTTTGACATGGTAGGGCAAATAATTCCTTTACAGAGTTGTAACACACAGGGGACTTTTCAGGTTTTCATTTGCTAACTCAACAATTCAGCAAAGCAGAAGCCACACTGCTGAATATGAGAGAAGCCACAAGTGCTTAGAAGCTGTGTATTTGTTGTGCGGTTGGCTAGTTCAGATACAACATGCAAAACCAGGACGACACCGTCCAGCAGTCCAGCCGCTAAGAAGCTCTCGCCGCTTTAAGCCCTGAGGGCCCTTGGCCCGCCCAGGAGGCGGGGCTAGCGCAGTGTCTGCAGGGAGTTGTAGTTTCCGGACAGGCCAGACGCTTCTTGACACGTTTCCTTGGTTCCGCATCACTGCCTGGCAGCCATGGCCTCTGAAGCTGCTGTGGATTGCGCACCGGGTGCAACTAGGGATAAAAAGAGAGAATCTTTAATCCGCGGATCCGAGCGCTGCTGATGAGCGCTGGAAACGGTTTGGCGGCAGAGCAAGCGGTGCGCATGCGCGGGCGCCGGGGTGGGCGCTAGCTCCGCCCCGCCTCTCTGGGCGCGCTGGCCGGGGGCGTAGGCAGGGCCCGCGGTGCACTTTAGTGACGACTACTGTTTGCATGCTGAGGTAGTTAGAAGGAGGATTTAAGGGTGGAGTGAAATGGAGTGGGGAGTGGGTATCGATAATTGGGGGTTTTATCTCGATGCTCCATTCTACCTTTCGGAACCCTTCCGCCACCTACCCTTTTCCACGGTGCCTAATTGCGGCTCCCTACCCCCACCTGATGATCCCGCCTTGGGAAGCCTTTCCCAGTTGTGAAATCAGCTAGACTCTAGAACAGCGGCTCTCAAACTGTGGGGTCACGGCCCCTTTTTAACAATGAAAATACATTGCGGCATTGGAAAGGTTGAGAACTACTTCTAGAGCTTTTCAGCCAAGGCCTTTTAGCCGTCAAGGAATTCAAGCTTCCCCCTCCGTGCCAAATCCAGGTCATGCGAAGCAACAAAATGCTTGAGGCACAGGCCCTGCAAAGCAGTTCCCTTGCTAGTTCTCCTAGATTTGTGTTACTCTGCCTTCCTCCTTCCCTGTAAAGCCAGGGCCGGCTAGGGGATAGAGAGAGAGATAGAGATGAATTGATTATGCGTCCTTAAGTTTGCAGAGGGCTTTCACAGTTTCCTTTGGCAGCATTACACAAAAGACAAGTGAGAACACGGGAATGGAGTCAGTGGCAGAGCCCCAGGACAGAAACCTACAGGAGTTTAAGTCTGTTGCTTTTCCCATCACTTTACAGATGTCTCAGAAAGAGCTAAAGGAGGTGACCAGCACCACTTGATGCTAGTTCTGTTTCCGAAGAGTCAGGCCTTGGCTCACGGCAGCCACTCTGACATTAGTGAGCAGTTGACCTTCGGTGAGTGACTCTTCCAACAAGTCTAACGAAATGTTTAAGATCAAACACATACTATGTGCTGAACCCTGGACACATGTACGACAGATCTTAGCTTAAAAGATGTCCTTCCCCCAAAGAGACCAAGCTGTACTGTAAAGTACCCTGTATTTCCCAAAGGAAATTAGTCACACTTCGTTGTGTGATTGCTTGTTTGTCTACCTTTTTTAAGAGACTGCAGCACTGTTTTTCCACCACTGTAGTGGTGCTAACATGTGGTAGCCTCTTAATAAAAGTCGAATGAACATATAAATAATGAAGTGCCTGAATCCTGTCTCTGCCCTTCACGTTTGTGCCTGAAGTCTGTTTGGAGATGTAGAGATGTAAAAAGAGGTACATTGGGGTGCTCCCACTTAATGGGCACAATGTAGGGATACATGACACATCTTTTGCATGCCTGACACAACTACAAGAGGGACTCCACCTAATAAAATACTGTGATCTGGTTGTTTGTACCCTAACATTAACCTGAAATTAAAAAAAAAAAAAATAGAGGTACAGGTTTATACAAAGCTTGGGAACAGGAAGAAATAGGCATATAACTTGAGAGGTCCCAGAAACCTGCATGCAGAAGGTAGTCTCTGCTAAGGGGGAGACTGCTAAGCTTTGGAATTGTCCCTCTTGTATTAACAGATGAGAAATTATCATGTCAAAGCCTCCACATGAACTTTGCCTGAAAGAGAAAGGGACTGTGATTACTTAAGAGCTGACCAGGGCAGGCACACAGATGCTACCGCTGTAGGTGGTCATCTGGAGGAGCAGCACTTTCCAGGGACTCTTCAAGTATCTTTGGAATGCTCTTTGTGGAAATGCCTTTTGAGCTTACAGCACATTTTTTTAGACCTCCTCAGCACTGGAACATCTCGTTCCTTCAGGGATTTGATAGTTAAGAACAGCCAGGAGTTGTTTGGATGCAGGTCTGGAGGGCCGGGAAGCTGACCATGCTGCATAATTTGGATGCAAGTCTGGAGGGCTGGGAAGATGACCATGCTGCATAATAGCTGCTGTTGAAATTTGGGAGATGTTTGCTTGTTAACATGGGGCAGGAGTTCTGATCCTGGGGAGTGTGAAAGTTGTGAGTGTATATGTTCTTTCATGAGAGATCATGTCTTTAGCTTTTATCAGATTCCCCAAGGACTCTGTGATTCAAAAGGATTAACAACCACTGCTATAGACTTGGGAGTCTGCGGCTTGTAAACGGCTCTGAAGAAAAATCATTCGTTTTGAGAGCAGAGGACAGGTTCCAGTTTCTCCTGTAATTTGATATGTGGTCTCAGTGGGCTCTGAAGCTCCCAAAGTCTTTGTGTCCCCACATACAAAGTGCAGGGTAGAACTGGATAGGTGATGTCTATGGTCCTGACTGTGACTCCATGAAATTCCAACTGAGGAATTTCAGAAAAGTCCTTTTCAAATAGCAGAATCCAGCTCAGTGCCTATAGCACAGTGGTTACAGCCACATACACCAAAGGTGGCAGGTTCAAACCCAGCCCAGGCCAGCTAACCAACAATGACAACAGCAACAACAACAACAACAAAAACATAGCCAGACGTTGTGGCAGGCACCTGTAGTGCCAGCTACTTGGGAGGCTCAGGCAAGAGAATTGCTTGAGCCCAAGAGTTTGAGGTTGCTATGAGCTGGAACGCCACAGCACACTGACGGTGACATAGTGAGACTCTGTCTCAAAAAAACAAACAAACAAACAAAAAAAAAAAAAAAAAAAAAAATAGCAGAATCCCTGGTCTAAGGGTATAAGGCAAACTTCCCAGGTAACACAAATGACAGCCCTCTTTTGGATGTGTCTGCGTATGCTTGTTCAAAGAAGTCAGCCTTCTGATGTCAGAATCAGGAATCTGGTGACATCCAACAGGTTAGGTCAGACAGGGAAGGCAGAGGCTCAGAAATGAGAAAGATTTGCTTAGACTAGTACAAATGGTTGGGGGAGTTCTTGTCAAGAAGAGGGAGTCTAGGAGGGAAGAGCATGCTGAAGTGTCATACTGCCAGGGCAGGGACCAGCCAGACAGGCTGTATAGGAGGCCTGTAAATGAGGATTCTGCCTTAGGAGTCAAGGTTCTGGTAGAGAATTCAATCTCTAAAAGACCAATTGGAGTAAGCAGAAATCAAGCAAGAGAATTGTTTGTCTGAGACTAAATCCTAAGCAGCAATAGTTCCCTTCTAGGGAGTGGGATGCAGGGTGACCTGAGTCTAGGACCAAAGCCAGGGTCCCAGAACCTGCAGCTAAAGAGTGTGACTTCAGCTGTGGATGCAGGAGACTCCGGGGGCCAGCTGGAGTCAGGGAAAAGCTGAAGGGCCAGTCATTGAGAGTCACCATTCTTTCCTTCCTCCTGCCCTTCCTTTCCTTCCTTCCTTATTGTATTCATGTTTCACAAGGAGAAGAGAATCTCCCCCATCTCTTCCCTAAAAGGCAGAAGTGTGGAGGAATTTTGCACCTGAAGGTAAGGAAAAACTGGCCCACCTGGTGAATCTGCCCTGCCTCTTTGCTCTCTGTGTCCTCTATGGGACCAGCCTGTCCACAGGTCCTTGTTGGTCTGCTCTGTGGTGAGCACGGCCAAGCAGGTTTTGCCATGCACTGGGAAGACAGTGGTTTGTAGGGTAAGCAAAGATAAGGAAAGGTATTTCAGAAAACCTATTTGGCTACAGGTCAAGCCATGCTGTCCAGGTCATCTTCATCCATAAATACAGCTGGTAGTTTGATCTCTATTGCTCTGCCTCCTGGTCTCATTTCTCTGTTGGTTCCAAAGTCAGGAATATTCCCTTTTGGTTTCCCCAGCCCCCAACCCAGGGCAGAAGGGCTTGGTGTGAGTCAGGCTGGCAAGAGGAGGTGGGCCTGGTGGTCACTTCTGCATTGGAAGCTGGGGCCCTTTTTGGACAGGCCGTATAGCAGCTGTTACTGATCTGGAGGCCTTAACAATAAGTATGGTCTTGTAACTTCATCAAACTCTGAATACCCAAGATTTCCCTTAAGAAGAGAAAGAAGAAGGATACGCGTGCTATGCTAATTTGTCTGATGGGCAGGGCTAGACACACAACCTTCACTGACATTAGAGACACGGGAAAAGCTGCTTCCATAGCTCTCACTACTCCCTGATTATCTGTATGTGGGCTTTGGCCTCTTTGTTTTGGCTCAAGCTGTTTACTCTTTATGAAATTTCTTCCCTCCGTTATTTGCACCTACAAATCCAAGAAGAGGGACCCTTTCCCTAGGAAATGCTACTTCTCTCAAATGAATGTTTTTGTCTTCTTGTTTCTAAACAAGTTCCTACACATCCCTTAAGACTCTGAGCCACCTGCTCCATTGAGAACCTTTCCGCAATGCTCCCTCCACATCCCCTGCACTCACTGGTTCACCTGCAGTCATTGTACGTCTGCAGTCCATTCTTTCAGGTGCATAGGATCCTCCTCCTTCTACTCCTGCTTCCTATTCTGCCCCAGATACCCTTCCTCCTACCTATCTACAGTTACCTGGGAACTCCTTCACCCTGCAATACCCACTCCATTGTGTTCCCCTCTGAAGCCTTTCTTGACCCCAGAAAGAGTTCACAACCCCTTCTCTATTTCCCCTGTGACTTTGCAATTTTTTAACATGACTGTCGTGGCACCTAATATACTACTATATATCCAACTTTTTGTTTATACACCTATTTTCTGAACTAGACTATACATGTTTGTTTGTTTTAATCACAGAAACTTTTATTCTTTTCCCTCTTGAACTTGGGACTTAATAGACAATGTTGAATAAGTTAATTAATTAATGAATCACATAGTTTGTTTACATGTGTGTCCTGCCCACTTTATTTTTAAGTCATTGAAATTAGGAGTATTGGCTCTTTTTTTTTTTTTTTGAGAGAGAGAGCCTCAAGCTATCCTTCTGTGTAGAGTAATGTGTTGTCACAACTCACAGCAACCTCCATCTCCTGGGCTTAAGCGATTCTCTTGCTTCAGCCTCCCAAGTAGCTGGGACTACAGGTGCCCACCACAATGCCTGGCTATTTTTTGGTTTTAGTTGTCATTGTCTGGCAGGCCCGGGCTGGATTCGAACCCGCCAGCTTTGGCGTATGTGGCTGGCACCTTAGCCACTTGAGCTACAGAACCACCCTACTGGCTCATTTTTAATATTATTCTAAATAGCTAGCTTAGTGCCTGGTATATAGCAGGCACCCAATAAATATTTTTCTTTGTATGAATGCATGCATGAGTGAATAAAGCATTTTGTTATCTCTTCAACCTGATAGACTCTTTCCTTCCTTTGAAACCTTGATCACCTTCCTTGTGTTTGTTCATGGCATTTTCTTCAGCTTGTGCTTATCTCATTGTCTAATCCTTCCTACTCAATGGCTGGCTCCTGAGGATGGAGTTGGGCCTTACTTCCATTGGTGTCCCCTGAGGGTCTCCCACAGTGTTGGACCCAGATCAGGTGTTCAAAGTTGAACTTTTTCTGAGAAAGGTGAAAGTATTTATCATTTGGAGCCCCTGTTCCACCAGTGAGATGCCCAAGTACATAAGCCACACATACTGAATCTCTCTTTTTTTTTAGAGACAGAGTCTCACTTTGTTGCCCCTAATAGAGTGCTGTGGCATCACAGCTCACAGCAACCTCCAGCTCTTGGGCTTAGGTGATTCTCTTGTCTCAGCCTCCCGAGTAGCTGGGACTGCAGGTGCCCACCACAACGCCTGGCTATTTTTTTGTTGCAGTTTGGCTGGGGCTGGGTTTGAACCCTCCACCCTTGGTATATGGGGCCTGGCGCCCTACTCACTGAGCCACAGGCGCCGCCCCATACTGAATCTCTTAACACACCATTTTGCCTCATGCAGGCTTACTGTTGCCAGCTCCTGCATGGTAGGAAGGCAGGTTGAAAAGACAACATTATTTCATATTTGTGTGAGCTGCAGTGCTCTGTTCTAGTCGATTCTCAGTTAATATAATTTTCTAATTAATACAGTATATAAACCCAATCAAGAATGGATAAGCTCAGAGATAGAAAGGACAGCAGAACGATGTAAATCACATCAGCCCATGAGAAGAAATGGAAAAGCAGCTCATTGCCCTGCAGGGTAGTAGCTTAAAAAGAATTAAAAACATGTTTTCCTCCAGAAAAGACTGAGTGCAAAGGTATGCCTTTCAACTTCAAAATATCAGGTCTGACTTGGCCATAGTGTAAATCAAGAAGAGCAATTAGACTCTCCTAACAGCTCTGGGGCTTTTTCATCTTTTTGCTTTTTGCCTGGACAACCATTGACTGTACCACCTCCTTCTCTTTCTGTTTTCCTGTATTTATTTTTTTTCTGTTATTTAGCACATCTATACTGAACCAGGTACTCATTTTCTTTTTCCTTTTTCTTCTTCTTTTTTTTTTTTTTGGAGACAGAGTCTCACTATGTTACCCTTGGTAGAGTGCATCACAGCTTACAGCAGCCTCTAACTCTTGGGCTTAAGCGATTCTCTTCCCTCAGCTTCCAAGTAGCTGTGACTACAGGCACCTGTCACAATACCTGGCTATTTTTTTTGTTGTTGTTTTTTTTTTCGTTTGTTTGTTTTTTCCCGAAGTTTGAAATCATTTTATTCAACAAAAATCTACAAAGAACTTTACATCTATTAGGGTCTTTATTCTTATTTTATCCATTAATTAAAAAAGTAAATATTATCAATTCACTTTCTCTGAGATTTGATTTTTTTAAATTTTTTTTATTGTTAAATCATAGCTGTGTACATTAGTGCGATTGCCTGTACCCATTCTAAGATGCACCATAGATGTGGCCCCACCGATTACCCTCCCTCCACCCAAACCTTCCCCCTCCCTTCCCCTTCCTTGGCCCTTTCCCCAGAGTCTTGTGCTATAGTTGGGTTATAGCCTTCATGTGAAAGCTATAATTTAGCTTCATAGTAGGGCTGAGTACATTGGATACTTTTTCTTCCATTGCTGAGATACTTTGCTAAGAATATGTTCCGGCTCCATCCATGTAAACATGAAAGAGGTAAAGTCTCCATCTTTCTTTAAGGCTGCATAGTATTCCATGGTATACATGTACCACAGTTTGCTAGTCCATTCCTGGGTCGATGGGAACTTGGGCTTCTTCCATGACTTAGCAATTATAAATTGGGCTGCAATAAACATTCTGGTACACATGTCTTTGTTATATTGTGACTTTTGGTCTTCTGGGTATATACCTAGTAAAGGAATTATAGGATCGAATGGCAGGTCTATTTTTAGGTCTCTAAGTATTCTCCAAACATCCTTCCAGAAGGGACGTATCAGTAGGCATTCCCACCAGCAGTGTAGAAGTGTGCCCTTTCCTCCACATCCACGCCAACATTTCTGGTTTGGGGATTTTGTTATGTGGGCTACTCTTCCTGGGGTTAGGTGATATCTCAAAGTAGTTTTGATTTGCATTTCTCTGATGATTAAGGATGATGAGCTTTTTTTCAT
>CAUYPK010013624.1:0-16070 GCA_963574355.1 Loris lydekkerianus | reverse complement strand
GAACAGTGGAAGTTTGATCTCTTCTGACCCTATGTGGATAACTATGATCGCCTTTTCTTCCCTAATTGCAATGGCTGAAACTTCCATTACAATGTTAAAGAGCAATGGAGACAATGGGCAACCTTGCCTGGTTCCTGATCTAAGTGGAAATAATTTCAATTTAACTCCATTCAATACGATATTGGCTATGGGTTTGCTGTAGATGGCTCTGTTAGTTTAAGAGATGTTCCTTCTATACCAATTTTCTTAAGTGTTCTGATCATGAAGCGATGCTGGATATTGTCAAAAGCTTTTTCTGCATCAATTGAGAGAATCATGTGGTCTTTTTTTGAGTTTGTTTATGTGCTGAATTATATTTATAGATTTACATATATTGAACCAGCCTTGTGACCCTGGATAAATCCAACTTGATCATGGTGTATAATTTTTTTGATGTGTTGTTAGATTCTGTTTGTTAGGATCTCATTGAGTATTTTTGCATCAATATTTATTAGTGATGTTGGTCTATAATTTTCTTTTCTTGTTGGGTCTTTCCCTGGTTTAGGGATCAAGGTGATGTTTGCTTCATAGAATGTGTTGGGTAGTATTCCTTCTTTTTCTATATTTTGGAAGAGGTTTAGTAATATAGGTACTGTTCTTCTTTAAAGGTTTGGTAGAATTCTGACGTAAAACCATCTTGTCCTGGGCTTTTATTTTTAGGGAGATTTTGTATAGTTGATGCTATTTCAGAACTTGATATAGGCCTGTTCAACATTTCCACTTTGTTCTGGCTAAGTCTTGGTAGGTGGCGTACTTCCAAGTATTCATCGATTTCTTTCAGATTTTCATATTTCTGAGAGTAAAATTTCTTGTAATGTTTGTTAAGGATTTTTTGAATTTTTGAGGGGTCTGTTGTTATTTCATCTTTACCATTTCTAATTGATGACATTAGAGATCTTACTCATTTTTTCCTGGTTTGTTTGGCCAAAGGTTTATCTATTTTATTGATCTTTTCGAAAAAACAACTTTTGGATTTATTGATCTGTTTTATAATTCTTTTGTTTTCAATTTCATTTAGTTCTACTCTGATTTTGGTTATTTCTTTTCTTCTGCTGGATTTGGGGTTGGAGTGTTCTTCCTTCTCCACTTGCTTGAGATGTTCCATTAAGTCATTAACTTCCTCTCTCTCCATTTTCTTGAGGAAGGCTTTGAGTGCTATAAATTTCCCTCTTAGGACTGCCTTTGCAGTATCCCAAAGGTTCTGGTAGTTCTCAACCAAGATTTTAAAAGCTGATCACACCCAGTATTGGTGAGGAGTTGACAATATAGACTTTCTCACGGTGGTTGAAATTATTTAAAGGCTTTTGGAAAATAATTTATTATTTATCAAGAGCTACCGCATATTTCATATCTTTTGACTCAATGATTTCATTTATTGAGTTATGGCATATGGAAATGATACTAAATATGTTAAAAAAAAAAAAAAAAACCTTTATGTAATATCATGCACATGGCACATGGCCACATTTTTAAAAACAGCTTAAGGCCTGGGTGTGGTGGCTGATGCCTGTAATCCTAACACTCTGGGAGGCCCACACCAGTGGATTGCCTGAGCTATTGAGTTCAAGACCAG
The DNA here is from genome assembly GCA_963574355.1 of Loris lydekkerianus. NCBI lineage: Eukaryota > Metazoa > Chordata > Mammalia > Primates > Lorisidae > Loris > Loris lydekkerianus. The sequence goes on along the minus strand of CAUYPK010013624.1, from coordinate 14,458 downwards.
CCTGAGCTAAAGCCAGAATAAGACCTCATATCTAAAAAAAAAAAAAAATAGCCAGGCATTGTGGCAAGTAGTCCCAGCTACTTGGGAGGCTGAGGCAAGAGAAGAGTTTAAGCCCAAGGGTTTGAGGTTGTTGTGAGCTGTGATGCCACGACACTCTACCAACAGCTACAAACGGAGACTCTGTCTCAAAAAAAAAAAAAAAAAAAAAAAGAATCAGCTTAACTGTGCAATGATTAGGGAAATTTATACAGATTGTGATATATTCTCTTGAAATATTTTTTAGCCATTAAAATTTTGTCTATAAAAACATTGGTAAAAATGGGGGTGGGGAAGCTTAGCAGAGCATGTCAGGAGAGAAGACCAATATTTAAAATGATTCACTGTGATTATTAATATATATAAGAAAAAAATTCGCAAAAATTACATCACATTGTTAAAGTTGAATATGTTTTGGATGATGAGACCATAGGTGATCTTTTTCCTATTATTCTAATTTTTCAACTTTTCTTTTTGTTTATATAATATTACTTTCACAACAACCTTTACAGAAGATGCTCTAATGTTCCTAAGGTGATGAGTCATTGGCAGGTTTTTTTGTTGTTGTTGTTTGTTTTTTGAGACAGAGTCTCACCCTGTCAACCTAGGTAGAGTGCAGTGGTATTATTACAGCTCACCACAACATCAAATTCCTGGGTTCAAGCAATCTTCCTGCCTCAGCCTCCCAAGTAGCTGGGACTACAGGCTTGGGCCAGCACACTTGGCTAATTTTTTCTATTTTTGGTAGAGCCGGGGGTCTTACTCTTACTCAGGCTGGTCTAGAATTCCTGAGGTTAAGGGATCCTCCCACCTTGGCTTTCCACAGTGTGAGATTACAGGACTAATCCTCTGCTCCCAGCCAAAATGTATTTTTTTTTTAAACAAAGAAAATATTTCGAAATATTTTGGCCTACTCTCATTTTACAAACACATTCGTAGGCATTTCTCCCTATCTTGTCGGGAATATGCTGTCTTTCTTTGGAGACAGAGAGAGACAGCATATCCCAGACAAGAGGAAATAATATTTTGCAAGTTTTTGAATGAGAATGTACCTCCAAATCAAACATTTATTTTGTCTTAAAGATTGAAATAGGTTCTCGTTCTGCAAAGGCAGATTTGAACCTCCTATCAAGTAAAGCAGGTTTTGATCATTAAAATATTTGCAAACATTGAAATAGTCAGAAAGAACATGTCTGTTTGCTGAACCATCCTTCCTCCCTCCCTTCTTTTCTTCCTTCTCTCTTTCTTTTTTTCCCTCAGTTACAAATTCCAATGCCCATAAGGGCCAGCCAGGCAGGTGATGGGAGCAGGGAGTGCTGGGGCCGAGGTGACCTAGACAGCACAGATTCCCTCTAAAACAGGGAGCCTCAGGTCCAGAAGAGTCAGCTGGGCTGGTGCCAGGCAGGAATGCACACCCAGTGCTGAGAGGTCATCTCATTTTTCAAACAAGCCAGAATTCCAGATACTCATATGAAATCTCTCAGGTTTCAAATGGCTAATTAAAATATTTGTTTAAACCCAGCAGGCCAACAGTGAGTAGCCAGTTTGTAGTCTTTGATTTAAAGTGTTTAAGCTTAACTATTTCATCTGTCATGGGGCTAGTATATACGTTAATAACTTTTATGTAAGAAAATGACTCCTTTAAGTATGTCCTTACTTTGTGCTAGACAGTGTTTGAAGGGATTTATAAGTATTAATACATTTTTCTTCCTTTTTTTTTTTTTTTTTTGGAGACAGGGTCTTACTTTGTCCCTCAGTAGAGTGTCATGGCATCCTAGCTCACAGCTACCTCAAATTCCTGGGCTCAAGTGATTCTCTTGCCTCAGCCTCAGGAGTGGTTGGGACTACAGGGATTGCCACAATGCCCAGCTAATTTTTTCCTATTTTTAGTAGAGATAGGGTCTTGCTCTTGCTCAGACTGGTTTTGAACTCTTGAGCTCAAGCAATCCACTGCCTCAGCCTCCCAGAGTGCTAGGATTACCGGCATGAGCCCCCAGGCTGGGCCTTTCCACACCCCCCCCCCTTATAGCTTCATTTTATAAACAAAATACCTTGGGGCACAGAAAAGAACAGATGATATGATATACACTAGCAGGCTTGGGACACCATGCAGTGCTGTAAGGAAGGACGGAAGGCAGTACCATAATTATAATGGGGGAGAAGAGGATTCTTTTTAAACATTTGAGGGAGTAGTTATGTAACAGTACCCTGAAGAGCTGGGGGGGGGGGGATCTAGATGTGTTCCACTTATCGTGCTAGATAAACCACATCAAAACTTAGTGGACTGAAATAGCTTCTTTATTCTCACTCAGGTTTTGTGGGTTGATGGGATCATTTGGGCAGTTCTTATTGGGTCACTCAGTTTAGTCAGATGACAGCTGAGGCTAAAGTCACATGAAGACTTTTCACTCACAACTTAGGCACTTGGACCAGGATAACTAGAATAGCTGGGCGCAGGGCGGGTGTCTGTTTCTCTTTATGAGGCTAGCTTGGGCTTCCTCATGGCATGGTGGCCTCAGAGTAGTTGGACTTAAATGGTGGCTCAGGGATTCACTTGAGAACCGTCTAAGATATAAGAAGTGGTGGCTGCACGTCTTCTAAGGCCTGGACATTGAATCTGGAACAGTCACCATCACTTCCACTGTTTTCTATTGATCAGGGCTGTTGAAGAAGCTTCCTTGATTGAAGGGGATGAACACAGACTTTGCCTTTTTGTTTCTTTTTTATTTCTTTAGAGACAGGGTTTCCCTCTGTTGCCCAGGCTGGAATGCAGAGGTACAATCACAGTTCACTATAACCTCAAACTCCTGGGCTTAAGCTTCTGCCCCGGTTTCTTGAGTATCTGAGACTACAGGGGCATACCACCACATCTGGCTATTTTTTCAAAAAGTTTTTAATGGCCAGAAAATATATGAAAAAATGCCCAACATCACTAATCATCAGGGAAATGTAATTGAAACCATAGTTAAGAGACCACCTTGCCTCTGTTAGAAAGGCCATTACTAAAAAGTCAAAAAACAATAGATGCTGGAGTGGGCGCAGAGAGACAGGAACATGCCGATTCACCATCAGTGGGACTGCGGGTTACTGTGGCCTCTGCAGGAAACAGTATGGAGATTCCTCAAAGAAACAGGTGTCGACTTAGCATTCAGTCCAGCAATCCCACTGCTGCATGTTTACCAAAGGAAAATAAGTCATTTTACCTACACTTCAATGTTTATCACAGCACAATTCACAATTGCAAAGATGTGGAATCGAACTAAGTGCCCTTCAGTTCATGAGTGGATAAAGAAAATGTGGCACACACACACACCACCATGGAATACTAATACTACTGAGCCATAAAATGGAATGAAATGATGTCTTCTACAGCAATATGGATGAAACTAGAGACCATAATCCTTAGTGCAGTGTTTCCGGAATAGAAAAGCAAATACCACACGTACTCTCTACTAATTAGTAGCTAAATAATGGACACACCTGAGCACAAAGAAATGTAAAGGACATTGCAAATCAAGACGTGGGGAGGCAGAGAAGGGGTGAGGGGTAAAAACTTACCTATCAGGTACATTAACACTATTATGGTGATGGACACTAAAAGCCCTGGCCTAAGCCTTATATAAAATGTCAATGTGACAAAAACATTTGTACCAGCCAGGGAGGTGGCTCATGTCTGTAATTCCAGCACTCTGGGAGGCTGAGGCAGGTGAATTGCCTGAGCTCACAGGGTTCAAGAACAGCATGACCAAGAACAAGACTTTGTCTCTAAAAATAGCTGGGTGTTGTGCTGGGTGCCTGTAGTCCCAGGTACTTGGGAAGCTGATGCAAGAGACTTGCTTGAGCCCAAGAGTTTGAAGTTACTGTGAGCTATGACACCACAGCACTCTACCAAGGGTGATTCTGTCTCCCCCCCAAAAAAAATTTATACCCCCTTAGTGTTTTGAAATATTTTTTTTTTTAAGAGATGAGATCTTATGGCATTACTCAAGCTGGTCTTGAACTCCTAGGCTCAAGCAATTCTCCCACCCGAGGCCTCCCAAAGTTCTGGGATTACAAGCATGAACCACTGCACCCAGCTGGACTTTGCCTTTAATGGGAGGAGTGACAAATAATGAGTAACCATTCATTTTATGACAAATGATGGCAAGGAAATGAATAATCTCCATTATCCTAGTGGACAGACTACTGTTGGGATGAGTCACTGGCAATTTCTGTTCTTGTTGGACCCGAGTTCCATCTCCACAAGAGTGCCATTATTTAGCAGATGAGAGGGCAGGACAACTTGACGACAATCTCACCACAGACCTGCAGTAGCGGAGTGGCAGTTCTCCAAAAGAAAGTCAAAGCATTCTCACCCGAGAAAGGGCATCCAGGTGCTGCTCAGGTAAAAATTAATGTCCACCCAGACCCCTATTGTTTGTTTTAAATCTATTTTTATCCAAAGTGAGAATCCTCACACTAACCCACATCTTTCGCCTTATCTTCTTTACACCCAAAATGTATTCTCTGAGGCCTTCATTTTATTCAAATAACAAATATTTCCTGGCAGCAGTGCGAGGCAGACCTAGGCCAGTGTCCATATGGGGGATCAAAGACAAATCAGACATGGAGTCTGCCTTTGAGTTGTTCACTTCTGGTAGGAAGAAAAAGAGAAGTAACTAACATCGGAGAGAAAGGGCAAAATGTCTTAAGGGGCACAGATAAGTGCTTTGGAAATACAGAGGAGAGAGCGATTACTTCCAGCTGCACCCTTAATCACATACTGCCTTGCCACATCTATTGTATTGTTGTCTCGCGTCTGGTTATTAACTCCCATAGCATTGAACAACAGCAAACCAGTCCCACTGAATGATCCGCTGCGCTGCACCTCCCTCTGTATCCAGAGCGTCAACTCCTCCAAAGCAGGAGAATCTGCTAGGCATGTTGCAGGGGCTGATATCCCTAGACTTACCAAGAATGCCTGCTTCAACAAAACACCAATAAATGTTACCAGAAAAAAGCCCGTGATAATCCAGTGCTTTTATTGGCTTACTGATATTTCTTCAATGCATTAAGCAAAATAGAATTCAAGGTGATAAATAGAAGATGCTTTTTTCTAAAGTCATGTTTTTTTCTTTTTCCTGCTAGTAAGAAATGGCTTCCTGTTGGCATTTCCTGCTCCTGATACTGACGGCTTAGTTGGGTTTGATGTCAGTTGGCTATGTAGAAATGTCAAATAAACGTATTAAGTGTAATAGTAAAATACACCTTAGACCCTTATATGCAATAATCTCAGATTTCTCCTGACAGCCCTTCTGTGTGCACACCATCATAGCATTGCCTTTGGCATCACTTCTAAGTCTTTCTGAAAAACATACTATATTTTCTTTTCTTGTTTCTTATTTTTAAATGACAGATGGTTAGGAAACATCTTCACTCTCATAATTATTTTCCCCAGTTTTTCTCCATTACATAGCAATTACTTTCATGCATAATCATTCCAAGTAGTTGTTTTCTAGTTCCTGAAGAGCATAATCACAGTGAATGTGTTCATCTTGTGTAATGCATGGGTTTTCTCAGAATGAAACTTCTATTGAATATAATTTGTACCACCGTAACTAACATAATACTTAAACAGGCTTGGTTGTTAACTTTTTTTTTTTTTTTTTTTTTGTCCAGGGCTGGGTTTGAACCTGCCACCTCTGCCATATGGGGTCAGTGCCCTACTCCTTTGAGCCACAGGTGCCACCCTGTTGTTAACTTTTTTTTAAGCTGACCAAATTTTTACATGAAACATTAATATGTTTCACAGATGATCATTTTCCTGGATTATATCCAAAAACACCTGCAAAGAGAGATTAGAAATGTGACTACCATATTTCAAATATTTTCTGATTGAGAGGTGAAGTGAAAAAAATCCTTTTCTGATGGGTTAAATTATCTCATACTTATACCATGCTAAGCAGTTTATAAAACATGCAAATTATCTGTTTTGCATGAAGTAAAACACCTTGTGAATTTATTTCTTTATGCTAGCAGTATCAAAAACAATTTAATTTATACTATACAAAAAATCTTCAGATAGATTTAATAAATAAACATAATAAATCAGAGACAGGCAGTTATAACTCATCTAAGCTTGGAAGCAGTAAATGAGATATCAAAGGACGAAAACAAGAGGCTTGATAATTTTTAAATTATATTATTAAAGGTGATTTTTGACAAGCAGAATTATTTTACCAGAAGTCATTCATAATCAATTTAGAAGAAATTATTTTTGGCATTTGGCATTCAGTGATGCCTGGATTTCACAAATAATGCTCAAACCAATGACCAGAGATTATTTTGTTTCTGTTGTTGAGTCAAAGTCAGAATTGTGCAGAAAGCACAGGGTGCCTGACAGGGTATCTCACTGGAAAGTACTCTGCTGACCCTGTCTTAGTCTACTGTGCTGCTATAGTAAAATACAGACTGGGTAATTTATAAAACACAGTAATTTATTTCTCATAGTTCTGAAGGCTGGGAAGTCCCAAATCAAGGCATCAGCAGGTTCATTGTCTGCTGAGGGTCCCACATCTCTGCTTTCTTAAAAGCTGCATTCTCCAAAGGGGAGAAACTCTGTGTGCTCACAGGGCAGAGGAAGGGAGGGCAGGAAGGATGAACTCAGTCCATCAAGCCCTTTTGTAAGGGCACCAATACCATTCACCAGAGTTCCACCCTCATGTCTTATGTCCAGAAGGTCCCACCTCCTAATACTTTTACATTGATGGTCATGTTTGAAAATATGAATTTGTAGGGGACACAAACTTTCAAACCATAGCAGACACGCAGCACCTGAATTGCACTGGGGTCTGGTCCTTCTCATTGTTTTTTTTTTTTTTTTTGAGACAGAGTCTCACTTTGTCACCCTGAGTAGAGTGCTTTTACGTCATAGGTCACAGCAACCTCAAACGCTTGGGCTCAAGCGATTTTCTTGCCTCAGCCTCCCGCGTAGTTGGGACTACAGGTGCCCACCACAATGCGCGGCTGTTTTTAGAGACAAAGGTCTCGCTCTTGCTCAGGCTGGACTCCAACTCCTGAGCTCAGGCGATCCACCGGCCTCGGCCTCCCAGACTGCTGGGAGTAAGGATGTGAGCCACCCCGCCAGGCCTTTCTTATCCATTTTGGTGACACACCCACTGTCTAGAAATCACACTTTAATGTGTTTAAAGGAAAGCACTTACTTCTGTGTTCTTTCTCAAATATGGAGATTCAAAAAGATCTTACCATGCATTTCTGGAGAATGACATAATTGCTGGAAGGTAACATAGAATGAAGATAAAAGAAGGTTAAATGGGGGAGGGTCTGTAATCCCAGCAGTCTAGGAAGGCCGAGGGGAGCAGATGGCCTGAGCTCACGAGTTTGAGAACAACCTGAGCAAGAGCAAGACCCCGTCTCTAAAAATAGCGGGGCGTTGTGGCCAGCACCTGTAGTCCCAGCTACTCGGGAGGCAGAGGGAAGAAAATCGCTTGAACCCAAGAGTTTGAGGTTGCTGTGAGCTGTGACGCCACTGCACTCTACCCAGGGAGAGAGAGTGAGACTGTCTCCAAAAGAAAAAAAAAAAAGAAAGAAAGAAAGAAAAAGATAAACGGAAAGTTAGTAAATTTCTGGAGGTAGTCCCCAAATCAGGACCATCTCTGATTGGTTTAGGAGAATTGCAACTGTGCATATGATGACAATATCCAAGGGAATCGATGCTACTGTTAAAAAAAGAAGAAGAAGAAAAATAAAGAGGCAGCAGACCCTTTCGTAAGAGTCGGACAGAGCAACACTAGGTACAGCCAGTGAACGTGCATTCCCGGCCTGCGGCCTTCCTATCCAAGTCCGCGGGTGCACACCTGGGGGGTGACGACGCAGCTCGCAGCCGCTCCTGCGGTCCTGCCTGCTGTCACATCGCCTTCTTGCTTGTCTCCAAGCCTGCCCGACCCCTCGCCATCCCACTCCGGCTGTCCCAGACTCCAGTCTCTTCCACCGCACTTTCTCCCCAGAGGTTGCCGCCTAAGTACCGAAGTGGTCGAGTCCCTCCAAGCTGGGCCCGTGGGCTTCAGGACATCGTTCCCTTTCCTAAGCGGGGCGCGCAGCCCTCGGATTCGGTCTCCAGCCTCATTCCCACCTCGCCTTCCCTCCCACTCTCCTCTCTGGGGGAGACGACGTTCGCTTCTGGGGGAGCCCTGCTGTTTATAGCTCCACGTGGAGGTCCCATGGGGCGCTCTCTCCTCAGGGTCAAACAAATCTGCTTCTGTGGAAAGCAAAATTACCTAGAGCGAAGTCCCTTTGCGAACGCCTTCTCACCTGCCTCGCCGCACCCCAACGCAGCTCTCCTGTCTCTGGACCGCGGGTTCCCTTGTGTGCAGGGTTGACCACGTCCCAGGTAGCTGGGACTACAGGTGCCCATCACAACAACCAGCTATTTTTTCTATTTTTAGTAGAGACAGGGTCTCACTCTTAGGCTGGTCTAGAACTCCCAGACTCATTAAATACACCTGCCTCGACTTCCCCAAGCGCTAGGATCGCAGGCGTGAACCACCCCGCCACCTGATTTTCATTTATCATCCGCCTAGCCTACCAGAACGGAAGCTCCTGAAGTACGGAGCCTGTATCTTAATTTTCAACAACCCCTCCCCTCCCATGCCTAGTAATAAGGGACTGCCACGTGATCTGTACAATTAAGTGTTTTCCCAGGGACCGGAGGAGCAGAGGAAGAAAGTTTGGTCGGCAGTGGGCCGTGAGGAGTAGCACTGGGGAGGCCCATACAGGGCGTCCCCGCTGCCCCACACCCTGTGGCCTGTCCTAGTTGGGTCCTCCCGGCTCTGGAGCAGCCCGCCTGACCCTGCTCCCTCCGCTGCTGCACTGGGGTCTCGTCTTCACTCCGCCTCAACGTCCCAAAGCTAATGGGACCTCTCATTATGAGGCCCCCACAAATGAGATCCTTTCTGCCTCCAGCTGTGGGTCCCACACCGGGAGCCAAGATCCAGGAATGGCAAACTGACGGCTTGGTGCCATCTGGCAAATCAAGCCTTGGATTGTTCAAGCAAACTCTGCTTTGTGAAGCATGGACTCCATGCCAGCCAACACCAGGGCCTTCGGGTTTGTTATCACATGTCAGCCCCTTTTCTGTCCTTTGAAGGGAGTATGATAATGTTATCCCCACTTTCCAAATGAGGAAACCAAGACCCAGTCAGAATGCTGGCTACGTTTCTTTAAAGCGCAGGCCATGCTCTGGTGATTACTCCGTCCTCAGGTTGGAGTCTTCTAAGAGTTACAAGAGATGTGGCCCACTGTTTTATTATTTATTTACGTGTCTGCTGCATGATTCATAGACTTGGAAGCTTTCAGAGCTGGGAGATGTCTTAGAGAGAATAGTCTACTTCTCTTATTTTATAAATGAGGACGCTCACAACTTGGCAGGATTTGTAAACTATATGGTGAATAGAATGTATGATATAATCATGCTCTGGGGAGATTTTTTTTTTTTTTTTTTTTTGAGACAGTGACTTACTTTGTTGCCCTGGGTAGAGTGCCATGGCATCACAGCTCACAGCAACCTCAAACTCTTGGGTTCAAGTGATTCTCTTGCCTCAGCCTCCCAAGTAGCTGGGACTACAGGAACCCCCGGTAATGCCCAGCTATTTTTAGAGACCGGGTGTCCCTCTGGCTCAGGCTGGTCTCAAACCCATGAGCTCAGGTGATCCACCCAGCTTGGCCTCCCAAGTGCTGGGATTACAGGTGTGAGCCATGGTGCCTAGCCTCTACTTGATTTATTTAATAGTGCTTTCTCTTGTTTTATCTAATTACAAAAGCAAGATAAGCTCAATATTGAAAGACTCAAGAACTAGGCCTGGTACAGTGTAATCCTACTACTCTGGGGAGAGTCAGGAGGGTGGATCACCTCAGCTCAGGAGTTTGAGACCAGCCTGAGCAAAGTGAGACCACTTCTCTACTAAAAATAGAAAAAAACTAGCTGGGCATAGTAGTAGGCCCCTTGTAGTTCTAGCTACTTAGGAGGCTGAGGCCAGAGGATCTCTTGAGTCCAAGAGTTTGAGGTTACTGTGAACTAATATGTCACTACCGCACTCTATCCAGGGTGACAGAGTGAGACTCTGTTACAAAAAACAAGAACTTACTGATAAACATGGTTTTAGAGTTAGCTCACTTGTTCCTTATTTTAGGTCTTAGCACACAAACGTGTTTATTTGGTGAATAGTTATCTGTTTATACATATACATACACATACTCCTACACATACATAATTAGTTGATATTATACTCTTTATAAAATCTGACATTCTTTTCACTGCATATTATGAATATTTTGTTTTATTAGAAGTCTATAAATATTAAGTGATGAAAATGATTTTTTACCATACTCAGTAATGCTATCTCACCATGGACAAAAATATTAACATTATAATTCTAAAGTAAAAACTACATATCATCTGATCACCAATGAATGACTGTTATCATGAACACTTTGATTTAGGGGGTAATTTTTTTCTCTTTGTGTATGTATATAATTGAGACAAATGGAATAAGTGTTTTAAACTCTTGATACATTTTGCCGAATTGCTTTTGAGAAAGTTTGTTTTCATTTAAATCTACAGCATTAGTGAATGAGAATATTCATCTCACAATAGCCTCACCAAGTTTATATATTATGCTTTTTAAAATTTTTCCAATAAGTGGTTGTGTGAATTTATAAAAAACAAATATTTGTTGTGAAAATTATTTTTTCATTATAACTGTCTGTTTTATGGAGAAAATAAGATTAAGTATATAATATTAAGAGCTCTAGATAGCAAAGCTCTAGTTCATAACACTCTTTTAAATGAATGTAAAAATGGCTTAAAAACAGTTTTGCAAAATTCTGTTATATTAAATTAACCAAAATAGTAAGTACCATGTAAGGTGGGCGTAGAGACTCAAGTAAGCCTTCTGTAGAAGAGATAAAGGCAGCATCTCTCTGTAACTTGATTTTTTTCTTTTAATTTCTTGTCATGTTCCAAAATGGGACAAAATACCCCGATGGACAGAGCACAGTGAGAAGTGGTCAGATCCTGCCCACAATCAGAATTCCTTAAATATTCTCCTCCAGTGTATTTTCAAAGTACAACAGATATAGACAGATAAACATCAAAGACATAACTCCCAGAACACTAGAGTTACAAAGATAAACAACTTCAAAAAAAGTTAATTACTAGCCCAGTGACCATCTTCCTAAGGCTCCCTAATGCAGATTGTATGTTCCTCTTGTTATTCTGTATCTCAACTTTTTAAAACAAATATTTATAACAGCTAAATTTCTAGTATGAATTATACAACACTTTTGACCCTAATATTGTGACTTCCCCTTTGTTGAAGGGGAAGGAAACTATTATCTGTGGAATGTACAGTGTTTGGAGTCAGTATTTAGAATTCCCAGCCCTGAAAAGGTTTCTCTTCCCTACCTGAAAGGAAGCAAAGCTGGTTTATGGTGCCTGTGTGTAAGGCTACCTCTGTGATCTTTAGATTAATATGTGAGATAATCCTGGGAGAAGTAGAGCGAGAGTGCAGTGGAAATGTTTGGATTGGATTTCCTAAACATCAAGACACATGGGAACAAATGCACAAGTTTAGAATCTATTATAGTCTGTGAATGCAGTTTGATGCTGTCATTAGTGTTGCCATCTGAAAAGTGCAATCCCTTCATACTAAATGTATTTTCTGGTCTATGACTTCTCAGCAATTACTGCTATCATTTTTCTCGGGCCTTTGTGTTTAAAATGCATGGTAATCATGATTATGAAAGTTTGGAATTCAAATGCTTTCTCCTGCCATTCAAGGCCTTAAATAGTGACCTAGCCAAGGTTTTAAGCTTGTTCTCTCTTCCATGCAAAGCTTTGTTCTAGGAAAACTAGTTACTCCACATTCCCTCCCCACCACTACACTTTGTTGGTGCTGGTCACTCCATCTGGAGTGCCACTCTTACTAGGGCTGTGGGCAGTTCTGCCTGTCAATCAAGGATCATTTCAAATACTACTTCCTTCATGACAGTCTTCTCCCAGGAACTCTATTTTGAGGAAGTTTCTTTTTCCTCTTTCTTTTCTTGTTCTATTAGAGACTTTATTTTTTTTTAAATCAGTTTTAGGTTCACAGCAATATTGAGAAAAAGGTATAGAGATATTTTCACATATCTTAGCTTCCCCCATTATCAACATCCCCCACCAGAGAAGTATTAATATAATTGTTTCAACAGATGAGCCTATATTGACACATCATAATCACCCAAATGCGATAGTCGAAATTAAGGTTCTCTATTGGTGTGGCAAGTTTCATGGGTTTGGACAAATGTACAATGACACGTATCCATCATTACATTGAGTATTTTCACTTCACTAAAAATCCTCTGTGCTCTGTCTGTTCATCGCCCCCTCCCCACCCCAACCCCTGACAACCACTGGTCTTTTCACTATTTCCCCAGTTTTACCTTTCCCAGAATTTTAGGTATTTGGAATCATATAGCCTTTTCAGATTGGTTCCTTTCACTCAGTAATTGGCATATAAGGTTCTTCCATGTCGTTTGTGGCTTGATAGCCCCTTTCTTTTTAGCACTGAGTAATATTCTTTTGTCTGGATGTATCACAGTTTATCCATTCACCTACTGAAAGATATCTTGGTTACTTTCAAGTTTTGGCAGTTATGAATAAAGCTGTTATAAACATCTGTGTGCAAGTTTTTTTTTGTGTGTGTGTGTATGAACATGAGTTTTCAACTCCTTTGGTTAAATACCAAGCACTGGTGTGATTGCTGGATCATAAGGTAAAAGTATGTTTGGTTTTGTAGAAAACTGCCAAACTGTCTTCCAAAGAGGTTGTACCATTTTGCATTCCTACCAGTAACAGTTCTTGTTGTTACACATCCTCACCTGAATTTGATGTTGTGAGTGTTTTGGATTTTGGCCACTCTAATAGCTGTGTGGTGGTTTAAATTCACATTTCCCTGATGACATATGATGTAGAGCATCTTTTCATATGCTTATTTGCTATCTATAGATACCCTCTTTGGTGAGCTGTCTGTTAAGGTCCTTAGCCCATTTTTTTAAAAATCAAGTTGTTTGTTTCCTTGGTGATGAAATATAAGAGTTCTTTGCATATTTCAGATAACAATCTTTCATCAAATATATCTTTTGAAAATAGTTTGTCTCAGTGTATGTCTTCTCATTCTCTTGACATTTTCTTTCAAGGAATAGAAGTCTTTAATTTTAATAAAGTCTAGCTTGTCTATTTTTTTTTTTATGGATCATTCCATTGGTTTTGTATCTAAAAAGTCATCACCATACTCAAAGTCACGTAGGTTTTCTCCTATGCTATCTTCTGGGAGTTTGATAGTTGTGTGTTTTACATTTAGGTATATGATCCATTTTGAGTTAATTTTTATGAAGTGTATAATGTCTGTGTCTAGGTTATTTATTTATTTATATTAAATATATGTGTATGTGGAGGTCCAGTTGTTCTAGCACTATTTACTGAAAAGGCTATTATTGCCTTTGCTTTTTTGTCAAAGATCCGTTGACTATATTTACGTGACTCTACTTTGTTCCAATTATCTATTTGTCTATCCATTCACCAATACCACACTGTCCTAATTACTATGACTTTATAATAAGTCTCGAAGTCACAGAGAAAGTCCTCCAACTTTGTCCTTCTTCTACAATATTGTATTGGCCATTCTGGGCCTTTTTTCTCTTCATATACTTTATAATCTGTTTGCTGTCAGTACACATAACATAACTTGCCAGGGTTGTTCAGACTGGACATGTACTGAATCTACTCATCAAGTTTGGAAAAACTGACATCTTAACAATATTGAGTCCTGCTAGCCACAGCCATGAAATCTCTCTCCATTTATTTAATTCTTATTCTGAAGAAGGTTCTTTGAAGGTAGAAGCTATGTCATATACAACATGAATGACAGAGGCCTTCTGTTATTCCCACACTTCCCTACTGTGAAGTAGTTACCAGGAAGTGACTACATAGCCAGGAACTACACTGGCCAACAAATATCTTGCATCTAGGTGTGGCTGCAAGACTTGTTCTTACCAGTGGAATGTAAGTGGAAGTGATGAGTGTCACTTCTGGGCTGGGTGTTTTAAGAAGTGTGCATGCTGCTTCTTCTTTTTTTTTTTTTCTTGTTGTTGTTAGTATCTTTCCTTTTCTTTTTTCCTCTTCTTCTATTTGTTGGTGAGGTTGCTTATTTTTGGTTATTATAGCTGTTTTTTGGTCTCTCTCTTTTTTTTATTGTTAAATCATAGCTGTGTACATTAGTGCAATCAAGGGGTACAATGTGCTGGGTTCATATACAATCTGAAATATTCTCATCAAACTGTTCAACGTAGCCTTCATGGCATTTTCTTAGTTATTGTATGTAGA